>JANFCV010000186.1:600000-906967 GCA_024500475.1 Phthorimaea operculella | reverse complement strand
AAAATGAAAATTCACCCAAGTTTCCGAGTTTCATACAACGTAAATTTCTCTCCGTAACATCCGTTTCGACGTTATTTTTGCGCTACGTACCGCATGCGTTGGGACAATTCGAATTTCGACCTTAGTTTTTACAGATATGGTTTATGTCAAATAGTTCGACAAATGCTTCCGTCGACGCAGCGTCGTGCGCTAACGGATGCGTCTGTGAAATGGTTCCGTATAAACCGTATTTGTATGCAAATAAGGTGAAAAATCGAATTTTTCAAACGCCACTTATAGCAAACAAACGCTATGTTACTTTAATGAGTGGTGCAGCTCAGACGCTGGTGGTAGAAAAAAAACCGGAACTACAGAAAAAAACCGACCTCCCATACGTAGTCAGTCAGCTGATCGAGAATTTTGTATGGGAGGTAGATTTTTTTTTTGGTTTCCCACCATTGGCTCCATAGTAAAAGTTGTTCAGGTTGATGGTGATCATGCCTACAAAGTTTTCGTTACACCGTCCCTAACACCCCGTATATAGGTAGTTTCTGTGTCTTTCTACCACCTAGGTACAAAGTTAATAAATCACCCAGTAAAAAATTAATCACACTAACTATTGTAACGTAAAAAAATTGAGCGGCCTTCTTCCATGCATGGTGCGGTATCGGACCGGATCGTAAAATAATATTATCGCCAATAAACCGGACATTTTCCGGATAAATTGGCAGTTACCGGAAGCATTAAAATATTAATTTCAGGTGCGTTCGGAGAATTTCGCTCTTAGGGCTGTGCCAAAAATATGAAAACAATAAGTCGATCGTCAACACATTTGTCACAGAAGTAGTGGTAATACACGTAGGTAGCCTGCAAGGTGTTTTATACATGTTTCGACGTTATTTTTGCGCTGCGTAACGCATGCATTGGAAGTAATTGGAACAATATGAATTTCTACCTTATTCTCACACAAATAATGGTTTATGTCAAGTGCTTCCGTCAACGCAGCGTTGGGCGATATTTTTGTGCCACCGGATGCGTTTGTTCACATAAAACGTATTTGTATGAAAATAAGGTGGAAAATCGTATTTTGGAAACGCAATGGCACTGCGCAAAGATAACACGCAAACGAAAGTGTGTAAAGCCTGCTAAAAACTACAGGGCTCATTTAATAAAATTAATTTTCCTAAAAAGAAAATTAATCGATAAGGTAATTAGGTATTCAAAGACGATGGCGAGACGTCTTGGTGGTATTCAGAAACCGAAGACCGTGGAGAGTGGTGCAAAAGAGCCTTTGCCTCAGTGGAACACAGCACAGCACAGGTTACTTATAAAAAAACTTATTTAGCTATTTTAAATTTTCGATACTTACCTACATAAAATACAGGGTTATTTTTTAGTCAGTGCGCAAACTTTTGCAGGATAGCATTCGTGATTCTGAACAACTTTTACTATAAATACTCCAGAAATCTAAAACAAATTTTGGTTGTTCCATACATTTGGCCGAGTAGGTATGAAATTTTCTATGGAACATCCAAATTTTTTTTTATGAATTTGCAGGTGGTCCCATAGTAAAAGTTGTTCAGAATCACGAGTAGAAATACCCTGCAAAGTTTGCGCACTGACTAAAAAATAACCCAGTGTAATGCGTATGTGCGAGCCCTAATAGAATTGTGTGTTCTTCCATTCCAGCCATCTCTTTATGCAAATCGATACAATTGCACACGAATCTGCATGACAATCGGTACAAAATGGCGAATTTTCACATCAGTTAACGTTTCTCGTATTATAGGTAAGGATATATGTGAATGTATTGTACTATCTCCAGCAAATCCATGTATTCATTTAATGGATCAACTAAGTACTTATATAGGGTGAAATTTTAATAGTGACCGATAGCAAAAACTCAGAACCGGCTGGAGATAGGAAGAATCTTTTCAAAGGAAGAGAAAAAAAAAAAAACTTTGGACCTCATACAAACTTGCCGATCAGCTGATTTCAGTTACTATGGAGATGCAAATTTTTTCGTATTTCGACCTATGTTCCTTGGGGAAAGTTGTTCCTTTTCAGCCGGTTCTGAGTTTTCGCTATCGGTCACTAGTAAAATTTCACCCTATATACTGGATATTTTCAGTATTTCTGTGAAAAACCAGTATAACTGCGTCCGAGACTTGAACCCGAGACCGTGTGATTTTTTAGTTCGCCGCACCCGTATCTAATAAATAAAGCTAACAAGTATACCTATACCTACACGAAGATTTATCCTGACTGTTAGATAATATTTCTACATTTTATCACAATAAATATCACAATGTGGTACATACAGCCAAGTAACAAAAATATCGTATTTCCACAAGAAATAAAATACTGGTGTTAGTACAACTATTTGTATTTGGCTTTTTCCTTATATTTGGTTTGCTACATTTGCCGAGTGTAGTGTATAGATACTACCAGCAGCACCTCGATTTATCGATCGGTACGTTTAAATAAGGTAAGTTCGTCAATTACCGCCTATGTAACTTCGAAAGCAAATATTTCTAATAAAAGATAACAATTTAAATAAGAAAACAGGCGCGTCATATAATTTGAATATTCTTTTATAAATAGCATACAGCAGAGTAACATAATACTTTTAAAATATGAAATAAAACCAAAGACAAAACATAGTCGCGCTGGCAGAATTAAACTACGTGGAGTTTAATTCGCCTATGTATTACTTGACTGTAAAATTCTAATTGAGATCATTTCTGTAGTAATCATTGTATTAGGTAATCTATCTTCATAATATTAAGCTAATCAGTAATCATTCCTTGTTTCTAAATTATGATTTCTCAATTTTATAACACATAACACAAATTATTTGATTACTAACGTCATAGTTGCTTATAACTCTTTTTGTTACAATGACATCGAAACAAATAAGAAAATATATAACATTAGGCCATTTTAGAATGAAAAATTGATGTTTTGCTAAAAACGTCGGTAGGCGCTTTTAAACTTGGAGCCTAATTACGCCTGCCTAGGTGTCTAATTACACGTACCATACTAAAGCTAACTAGTTAAAAAAGAATAAAGTCAAAAACGAATCTTTCTTCCTACCTATAGGTTCGATTATTCACCATTTACAAAAATAAACATAATATCGCAAAGTTATTCTTGACGTGTAGGTGTTAATAACGCCTACAGGTGGGGTAACAACGCCTTCAGCTGGGTAATATCGCCCAAGTGAGTCTATTATCGCACAGGCGGTATTAACCTTTATGACATATCTAACAAAGATTTTCGAAAAAACATATCCGTGACTTGCTGTAAAAGCTTAGTGAAATTTAGATTGTAAAATATACAGTTTAACTAAATAGTCCATGAAAGTTACAAACATTTTAAAAATGAAGTTATAACTTACCTGATGATTTCACGTATTTTTTAAGCGCAGCCAACAGAAACATCTCCCACGAACAACACGCTGTTACTAGCATTACGCGCGTGTGAGAAGCTCACTGGCGCTCAGTGCAGAATTGCAACACTACAATGTTGCTATCCATGCAGATTTTTGGAAATTATTCTTGATTTTCCTGCTTTTTTCAACGTAGGCGATATAACCCGCCAGGCGGTAATCGACTAACCTACCTTACAAAAGAATCTACTGACCAATAGGCGAATGTAAGAATTTTTACACCGATATTATTTTTAAAAAGCGTTATTTAGAGCTGAGAAAGAAATTAATGAAAGTTTACATTTCAGTAGAAAAATGCAATTTATAAATCCACTACAACTCCATAGATTCGAATAAAATAACAGTAAGTAATAGATACAAAAGTTGTACGCTTAAAACTATTTGCATAGAATACTACAGAATTCATTCCTTCAGGACCAAAATGTTGAATTCCTAAAATGTTGAATTCTCAAAATGTTGAATTCCCAAAATGTTATTCATCGTTTTTCAAAATAGAGTTACCTACTATTTTTCAACTGGAAAATAATGTAAAAGTTAAAGTTTTGACGCCATCCATACCTTATACCAAAGAATACTAACTATCCTTATACTGAACTATGACGTCATATTTCTATGTCGTTTCATAACGTTTTAAAAAGTAGCTCATTTGACATACATGCCAGTCAAGTAGCGGATAGGTCAGTATGTGAATTATAGGTCTGAGACTAGAAACACACGTAACGTCCGTTTGTGCGTTATTTTTGCGCAGCGCTTTATTGAGAATTTCCACTTCCTTCTCATACGAATACGAATAATGTGAAACGATTTAACTAATGCTTTCACTAGCGCCGCGCTATGCACAACGCTGCGTCGACGGATGCGTATGTCAAACCATTTGACATATACCTACCGTAATTGTAAGAGAATAAGCGCGAAATTCACAATGTCCTTACAAATACGTTTTGCAGCATAATAGCATGACTGAAAAACATTTCTTAAATACCTAAAGCTCCTTTCACCAGCGGATCATTGTCGGCTCAAGGTTCACAGTATTTCAGAGGTTCAGACCGGACTTCCGTATACCCACCTTATATCTTACTATATTATTATTATGTTCTTACTTATAACCTGCGTAATAGGATTGTAAGGGTCCGGAACGCGAGAGCACGTTCTCTATGGAAGAATAGGACAGAACCCGTAAGGGAAATCTTGTAGGCATAAGATTTATTATGTATGTAGGTAGGTATTATATCTTATTCATGCCTGACGGATAATAACAGCAAAAAATACCAACTATACAATAATACCAACTGCGTAAAACATATAAGTAGATAGAGAAGGCCAAAGCAAGTACCTACAGCCACTCTTTAAGGGAAATAATAATGGTTCCGACAAATAAATGAATCTCCTGCTATCTCTGTCCGACTATTATTCTAATTTACCAGCGTTATAATAAAATACTGACAAAAATCCAAAGCATAATGAATAAAATAAATAAATTTAACTAATAGCTATAAACACAATCAAATAACATTTTAACTTAAAATATATTAAACCTGAATAACAAAACTAAACTTCCGATTAAAATACTGAACCTCCGACAAGATTACTAGGTTACTGACAAACAGAGGCTTGGTGTCAAAATAATCATTCTTTGCGACTTTTAGGAGTGATTTCTATTGTTGGTTACTAAATATATTTTAACTTCAATAATGATGGAAATACTGAAAAACGGAACCAAAAATAAAGATTTGAGAAAAGGATCCTGCACTGCTCACAGTTTTGCTAATAATTACATTTGTACCTCCTCTTGGGCTCGCTTATCAGACCGAAACTCGCGACTCCGCCTTGGAAGGAACCATAGGACACCACTACCTATAGGACAAAAAGAAAACAGGGTAGTCCTACTAAATCTAGAATTGACCTGCTCTTATAATTTCAATCTTCTTTCTTTCTCTTTCTTCAGGACACCGAGTCGTTCAACGACCCGATAGACCCTGGTGTCTGAGATTTTCAACCGCCAACTGCAAGTAGCAGGCCTTTGACATGGTTGTGTAATAACCGCCATCATAGACAGCGACCCATCCGAAGCACGGATGCAATGTCCTAAGCAGACTAGAAACAAATTTACAAAGTGATAAATATAAACTTTGTGAGTGACCGTCGACAGTTGCCGTGTGATGCCGGCTTAGAATGTCATCACCCCATATCTTACCCGTGGGTGTCGTAAGAGGCGACTAAGGGATAAATTCATCCAGGGGTCCAATCACTGGATGAATTTCGCAATCGCATTGCAACATCTTGCATTGCGCTCACCAACCCGCCTGCCAAGCGTGGTGAGTATGGCAAATACCCCCCTAATAGGGGGAGGCCCATGTTCAGCAGTGGACTTTATTGTGGCTGTTATGATGTTATGATATGATGAGTGACCCCACCGAGAAATGTACCCGGAACAATCTGCGTGGCAGGCAGTCATACTAACCACCGCGCCACATCGGCTGTCAAATCGGCTATTAATTTCAATGAATACCTATATAACGTGAAAATAATTAAGATTAGGTACTACTTACCTCTTTATTTTAGCTCTTATGAACAAATGAAGTAAGACATTTTCTACTACTGATAAATATTTTAGCTTATTTATTTTTATTCTTTGCTCCCTGTAGTAACCAAATTTCATGATCATAGTAAGTACATTTTTGTATTTATAATAACTTTCTGTATAACCGCCAACAATAGTGATTTAAGTATAACGTTGTAGTAAAACTAGCACAGAGTTTATGAAAAATGAAATGTAGGTAATTGATGAATCAATAGTTGCAAGTAAAGGTAAAAATTACAAACAATGTTATCAGTAGAAATACTCTATAAGGTAAAGTACATGGTATAACCAATAGTCATATGATTTTTTCGGAGATTTAAGTATATCGTTCTGGTCGTTTTACATTTTAGTCGGAAAAAAGTAGTCGGAAGTTTAGTATTTTAGGCAGTAAATTTAATATTTTTAGTAAGCTCATTTTTGAATTTATTATCGGAGCTTTTATTACTACCACTCTTTAAGTATTTGTCAAACAATTTGCGAAAGTTTCAGTACCAAATAAGTAGTAAATAAGTATAAGGAAGACCGAAGGGATTTGACACAATTTTTGCATCGTATTAGTTTACATTACACCAATCGATAGCACATTTTATATGCTTTCAAATTATAGGTACACGAGTTAAAGTTACAGCTAAGTAGGTAGGTATAAAGTGCTAATATAAAAACTCAACTCTGTTAATACCGAAAACGGCCCTAGTTATGTAACAAAATCAGCTACAAATATTTTAAAGGGTGAACCAGCCAATGAAACTGAACAACTGACCCCAAAAACTTTGTCGAAATATGACAAAAAACGGACCTACTGTAGGTACTAAATGTTCCAGCCAACCGAGTCAATTTGTCGTTCCTTGGGGAATGTTGTTCAGTTTCATAGGCTGGTTCACCCCTCAAAATATTTGCAGTTGTTTTTTTACACCTTATGTATTAGGGAAAGCTCAAAACCAGATGGTGATAAGAAACAACTTTCCCCAAGGAACATAGATCGAAATATAAAAAATCGACCTCCCATAGTATCTCAAATCAGTTGATTGGCAGTTTTGTACGGGAGGTAGGTACATCTTTTTTTTTCTTATTTCGTTCTAGGTAGGTAAGTATGTTCCTTGGGGAACGTTGTTCCACCAGCTGGTTCTGAGTTTGCGCTATCGGTCACTAGTAAAATTTCACTTCATACAGGGTGTTAATTTAAATGCGTGCCATAGCTTCAGGGTAGGTTAAGTATCGATTAAGAATACCGTAAAAAATATTGAAAAAAGTACTAGTCGAAAAATATTTTATTATTGAAATTAGCACCCTGTATAGTGCGAGTTTTGCACCGGCCACCGGTCTACAGTGGAAATAGACACCATATGCGAAGGTCAGCTGATTAATTAGTCAAAACCACACCTTGATGGAGGTCCAATAACTATTAATCTTTGTTACAGCGGGACAAGGGGCTAATGGATCATACCCAATGAAACATGAACTAAGTTTATGATTGGAATCGACCTAATTGACGGATTGGCGAGCACAGTGAGTGAAAATTCATTGAGAACGTGAGATCATACGAAGGTTCACCTAAGGTGGATGTCAAAATGGCTTATTAGAACGGCCGTACTTTAACATCAATCTGAAGAAAAGTGGCTTTTTAAATGCAAAACATTTGCAGCCTCAGAATGAAAATCATACATTTTATCATAGGTATTTACCTACCTAGCCCAGAGAGGCCTAGCTCTTGGATGTTTTGATAGGACTGTACAGTATCAAATAAGTAAGTATGTACCTTTTTCTCCAATTAATGATATTTTTAGTAAACCCGACTCAGCTCTTGGATGTTTTGATAGGACTGTACAGTATCAAATAAGTAAGTATGTACTTTTTTTCTCCAATTAATGATTTTTTTAGTAAACCCGACTCAATGTTTATTTAGATGTCCTAACAAATCATCAGTGTTTTTTTTAAATTAACGTTTTTTGTTTTCTGTAGGTGTAACTTACTATTTTATCGCGTGGTTTTATGAAGTAAGTGAAACTGAAATTCACCAAGCAGCATGATTCTACTAAAATACAAGTTAGCGAGCAGGAAATATATAAAAATGAATTGTAAAATTCTAATCTTAAAATCCAAGTATGAAGCCGCTTTACTTCTGCGTCTGTAAATTTTCCAATCGAATTTCTTGGAAGCTCTACTCTACTCACTTTAAAGGCCACCGCAGACAGACGGTCGTTTTCCGCGCGCCATTCATTCTATAGTCGAATTTTTAATTGTACATGCACTAAAATGACAGATGCCAACAAAATTATACCAACTCCATATCACTTGTGACGTTCTTCAGTTCGAATTTGAGCTGATCCATTCAAACCTCATACTCAGGTTTTATTTATTGATTCACTGCTTTTTTTGACTTCCAATACAAAATTGTTGAAAAAGTGTATCACTTAGTATGAGAGACCCAATTCTTTTATTTTCATATTTTGATTTTGAAGAAAAATTTCTGATAAATGTTATTTAGATTTCTGAGTAGAACACGCCCTTGAAATTATGTTACTTATATTGTAACCAAATATACTTAGTGATTTAATTACTATGAACATAGTACAATAGGTAATTATGGTTTGGTCCTACATAGTCTTAATATCATTAAGACTCTATCATATTTTGATCATGTATCATTTCGGCCACATAATATTTAAGAAGGTTATACATAAGAGTAGGTATTGAAGAATAAGGTTTTTCTGAAACGTATATACTACGCTTCAACTTGACTTACTCTATTCCAAGGACTACTAATTATTCTTCAAAAGAATCCTGAGTATTTCTACTTGACTTTGATAATAATTTTGAGAGATTATCTGGTTCTAAGAAACATAATTTCTAAGAAATTTTACTAGTTACCGATAGCGAAAACTCAGAACCGGCTGGTGATAAGGAATAATTTTCCCCAACAGGTCGAAACGTGGGAAAAACTTTTGGACCTTTCTTAGTAACCCAAATCAGCTGATCGGCAATTTGGTAGGGGAGGTCAATTTATTTTTAGCTTTTTGGCCTATATTCCTTGTGGAAAGTTGTTCCTTATCATCAGCCGGTTCTGAGTTTTCGCTACCGGTCACTACCACTAGTAAAATTTCACCCAGTATACCTAACCAATATCACAGTCTTTCTTTTGTGTAAAACTTGAAAGAACAACCAAAAGCAACATTTTCTTATATCACAGAGATAGATACAAGTAGATACTTTGTCGCAAATACATATGAACATCCAAAACACGCGCGCGCTCGTTCATAATCTGATAATCCGATGTCAGATGTCAGGCAAATGTTAGTCATCCACATAGGTAATTAGGTCGCCTGAGCGTCGGGCACGGCTTAATCAGATCTCTCAGATGCAATAGCAAATATAACATGGCATTACCACGAAATAGAGAGTTTACAGAAGGATCACTCGACCCTATTTATCAAAATTGACAAACTGAAAGGGAGCCACACACCGAACCGCACGGCGTAATGACGGCGTAGTCTCGACATCACTACGCGCGTAGAGATGACGTTGTATCGTATGGGCTTGTATGAGACACCGCACACCGCGCTACGCATGCGTGCGCGTAGTCACGCGCGTAGCGCGGTGTGCAGTGTCTCATACAATCCCATACGATACAAAGTCATCTCTACGCGCGCGCGCGCGTAGTGACGCCGTGACTACGCCCACGTCACGCATACGGGCCCAGTGTGTAGCGCCCTGAAACCACCCGCACAGACGCGGGCGACCATTGACTTCTACTTATTGCAATAGAGTTCAAAGCTACCTATTCCAATTACAAAAAAAACATATTAAAATCACAAATCATTTTGCATGCAAACGCTGGAGTCTTTCAAAACCATTATGTTCATTAAAAACTAAAGTCTTAATCGGTTCTGAAGGTTTTGATGTTTTAATGGAATCTATTATCCAAAAGATTGAAACTTTTCATATCAATGCTGCTGACACCTGTCACGATTCGTTATCGATAAATTTTTAGTTTTGGAATTAAATGATCCCTCTCTCGAAAAATAAAAGAATGGGCACACCTTTCGTAGAACCAATGGACGAATAGGGGCAAGATCTACAGAATAGACGCTCGACGCGACGCGCATCTGTCAGACAAGCAATTGTCAGCCATTATCGATGCGATGCGCGTCTTACGTGTGGAGCTTGTTTCTTCTGTTTTGTTTTATATAGAAACTGTTTCAAGCATTGCCATGTCGCAAGTCTCACGTCTCTGACGATCGCTTAGATGGCATATTTTCATAAAAATACGATTTACTTATGTCAAACGGTTTGACAGACGCTTCTGCCGATGCAGAATCTTTGGATGCAGAGGTACGCACGCAGCGCTAGCGCATGCGTCTGTCATAAACAGTATTTGTGTGAGAATAAGTTGGAAATTCGCAATTACTAACGCATGCGTTACACAGCGCAAATAAGACATTATGTGTAATGTATGTAATCCCTGCCTAACTGCAATAAAAAGAAATAAGTAGGTAAGTAGACACGATGTACCATCAGTAGAACGTTTAGCCATCATTCAAGAGATCAATATAAGCTGGTTTTTCTTTATAATTTTGTAGAAAACCAGCGTACGCAGATCTCTTTTCCAACTTGTAGTGCTGTGGATAATACAATTCTAGACTAGACTAGATATTGTGGGCTAGAAACGTGTGAAACTCGAGACAAACTGGATTACACTTCGATATCTAGTTCAGCCTCCCACTGGATCGATTCGTTCTTAGAAATTCAGAATTTATAGTAGGTTTGTTCGACTCTAGGAAAACATCGTGAATCTAGAAAATATATCTGTTCGTAGAAAAACACCATCAAACGCCGATCAATTGATTTGAATTACTACGGGTAGCCGAAATTTTTGTTTATATTCGACCTAAGGAAAAATTGTTCCTTGACATTATCACCAGCCGGTCCTGCATTTTCGCTAGCGGTCACTAGATAAATTTCATCCTGTACCTTACTTTGGAACTATTTCTAACTTTGTATTTTATTCCTTAATATTATTTTCTAAACTTGAGACTTTCATGCAAATTCTTTAGAAGAACTAACTTCACCGTCTTATTTGTTTGGATACAATTGAAAGCAGATTTGTACAGGTGTTAATTTTAACTGCGAGGTTTAGTATCGACAAAGAAAACCTTAGAAAAATAATTTAAACATGTTAGTTATTCTTCGTTTCTTTGTCGAGTCGGTAACAGTAGTACAATTATTTGAACGAGTATGTTGCTACGGAGATGGCTTTGTCATTCGCCTCTTGCACATTCTTCAGTGTACATGAGCAGAGGTTTGCTATGGAATGGTAACAAACAAAATCTTAGTCATTAAATTTTGAGCAACCAGTTTTGCCAACACCGGTTGGCTCGGTCGCGCGCGCGTTGCTTGGGGGGGCATTGTATCCGCTACCGAGCAAGAGACACATCCACACTGACCAGCACTACAATGTAACATCAATTCACTGACTGTGCGCGCGGTGCGTAGCATTATAGCATGCCGCGTTTGTGAGTCGGTGTGTGGGAGAGGCTACTCGACTCGCAGCCTGTTAGTTAGGGTCTTGGGTTAGGGTAAATAAAACAATATCGACGATACTTTTAAATATTTTTACGGGCCCTTTATCAATACTGAACCTACCCTTAAGCTATGGTACGTATCTAAATTTACACCCTGTATTTATCTTATTGTTTGAAGATGATCACTCCTTTGTTTTCAATTTCATTCTATACTTTTAAAATTATACGCATTGTACCTAATTGGCTGCCTGTTCTAAGAAACTTCTCAGTTTAAATTGGCAGCTAGGAGCACACATTGATGTGGGTACAGATAGAGGGAGTCTTGCAAAGAGTTATAAAAGTAATGCTTTAAAGCCTGAGACTACGCAAAATTCTTTAGCAAAGTTTCATTCACACCTTTTCGAAAATCAGTTATTTATTCAGGAAATAGTGAAAGTCGTCATTTTTATGATACATAAACATTATTTTCCTTATTTTCCCTAATTTTGCCGCTCAAATTCAGTCGTTGGAAGAGCAGCAGTGTTCCCAGTGAATGCAACATATTGCAATCAGCTTGGCAAGCGTGGTAAATAAGGCAATACACCCCACTAGGGGGGAGGGTCATGTCCAACAGTGGATGGTTATGGCTGTCATCAATAACTACGTAAATACCTATCGCATGGATTAAGAAAATGAGATTCAAGACCTTATTTGCATACAAATACCTACGGTTTGTGTTAAACGGTTTGACAAACGCATCCCTCGAACAGCGCAGCAACGGACGTTACGTGTGATTCCTGTCTCAGGCCCATGCCTAGGAAGTAGGATTGTTGTGGCATAGTAATAGGTTCAATATGTGGAGCTACTTTTTGCCTCTTCGAAGGCTCCCTCTAGCCTATTTCTTTAGTCTGTCCTGGGGACCTGGAAACTTCTCGTGTACGACTGTGCTGTGTACGTGAATCGCGTTTCTTTCACAAGATAAATAAAGGAAATGTGACACTTGTAACTTTGCACTGTCCTTTTAGTTTAGAAAGTGGAAAGTGGGGGACACAGGAAGGAAGTTGTGACCTGGATGTGGAAGTAATTGAGTGTGATGTAAGCTTGTGTCTATAAGTCGTCCATCATACTTGATGTAAATGAAATAATTATTTATTTAGTACAGGTTGGATATTATTTGTTCTGAATTTCTGATGCACAGACCTAAGACAGACCTGCATTTTAGGTCAGCGTGTCGTCATCCTAATTTGGCCACATTGTCTGTT
This sequence comes from Phthorimaea operculella, assembly GCA_024500475.1. Taxonomy (NCBI): domain Eukaryota; kingdom Metazoa; phylum Arthropoda; class Insecta; order Lepidoptera; family Gelechiidae; genus Phthorimaea; species Phthorimaea operculella. The sequence continues at coordinate 894,196 of JANFCV010000186.1, read as the reverse complement.
ATATTTCATACCTTATCATCATCAAAAAGAGCTATGCTCGTCTATGCTCTTGTCGGTGGAGTAGTTGCCAATTTTTATCTTTTTCCTGCCTCTTTTGTTATCGACGTCAGCCATTTCTTTTATTTCAGTAAAAAATGTGCGTCATGTGATGGTCTTCCTCTTTCTCTTTTCCTTCAACGATGTTCTTTATTCACTGGGCGTGTCTTAACAAGTGGCCAATTATCTTCCCTCTTCGATTTTCTATTATCTTCAGAAGACAACGATCTTTTGCAACTATCACTAGTACCTTCTTAGAAAAAACTTTCTAGTAAAGTAGTTCCATTAAGAGAAAGTAGCCTAATGTTTGTTGCAGTATTTTTGGGGTGATCAGAGTTTAGGTTTTCAAATTCCGCGACGGAACTAAATATGTTTTCTAATGTAGCAATTAATTCATATCCACTTTGAAACCATTTTACAATAACGTTTGAAGTTGTATATTAATAATAGTATCAGTAGTTTCTGAGAAACAAGTCCATAACAGCCACAGCCGTTTGAAACAGAATTGAATATAGCTTGAGTTTGCAAGGGTGTTAAACTATTACTTAACTACTATTACTTTAATCTTAGTTCCGGGAAATGTATTCCAGAGCTTATTCTTGAATCATACATGTACGTCATATGTACAGAGTGGTGCCTAAAGACCCACTTTCCCGAACAACAAGCTAAGCTAAGCTCAAGAAGGTCGACCTGAACATATCCATAAAGACCAATGCATAAAGCCAAAAATATTTTTAACTCCCATAGATTTTTTTCTATGGGAGGTCCAGTCCAATGTTTTTAGGCTTTGAAGTTTGGTCCTTGAGTAAAGTTCTGGGGGAAAAAATGGGATCAATGCTATTCTAAGCCGGTATACCACATGGCTAGCACATGATACCCGTGAAAAAATGGGATGACACAATTCTTTCAATATCTTGCTCTTATTAGCTTCCTTAAATGAACACTACCTAAATGGAACACCATAAATCACATACTCTTCCGTATTAAGGCACAATGTGCTAGAATTTCTGCGTGGCTAGGATACTAAGGCGGAAAACACACGTAACGTCCGTTTGAGCCATGTTTGAGCGTTATTTTGGCGCTGCGTAATGAATGACCTTTTTTAAACTTTCCACCTGTTACAACCTTATTCAAATACAGTTTGACAGACGCGTCGGTTGATGATGAATGACCGTTTGACAAATCCGTATTTGAATGATAATGTCATTCGAATACGGTTTAAGCGATATCATCATCTTCTTGCCCTTGATCCAATTACTTGGGGTCGGCGCAACACGTTTCGTTGAACACAAAATCGTGTTGCAAAGTTGAGGTTGATTTTACGACCGGCCGCCTACCAGACGTCAACCCTCCTTGGGAATGCTTTTGTGGTGGATTAATCGCCACCATACGGTTATCCCTCGGTCACCTCTTACGACCCCCATGGGCAGAGAGGGGGTGGTGCTATTCTACTCTGCCGGCACCGCACGGCACATACGGTTTAAGCGATAGCGCTGCGCAAAAATAACGCACAAACGGATGTAACGTGTGTTTCTCGCCAGTGATAATAAAATTCCTCCATGCTGTAATGGTCACCATATTATTTAGCTGCTTCGAGCAACGCATCTTCCGTCCCGTTCCGTCGCCGAATTTAGCTGGTTGAGATACATATGGAAGTGTTATGATGACGTTTCTACCATAGAGTTTCTACAGTGTCGCATACAAATGTGTTTTTAAAGGAAAACGCACGCACGCACAGTATTTTGAAATTGGGCATGTAAAGCTTAACTCGAAGACGTAAAATAAGAAATCCATTTGGAGATATTTTGGTCTTTTATAGTATTTTCATGTTTTTAGTTCTAAAAAGTTAAAGATCACTTTTATTTTTGCAAAAATCTAAATAACCTTAATTTGACCTTTGTGATGTGCATACTGTGCAAAAATTAAATGAAACTCTTCGAGACGCCTATAACGAACTTCCTCCTCAATAAAAGTTACCTACTCTTTGCTTCACCTTGCTTGCTTCTGTCATGTCAGTTGGACGTTTGATGGTGTTGCAAAACTATCGATAGTACCTACTACTATCGATAACACTGAATTCACAAAGACATTACAAACCTATGGACTGGCTGTACCTCTGAATGTGCATCTATATAGTCATATAGCATCTGAATGTCTAAACAATGTTGGACTCACAAAATGGCGGATTTTTGTAGGGTTGTAATCATTTTGGACCCAAAATCGATATCGATAGTCGGTAACTGTCTACTGCCTAGTTGGGATAAGGGTAGGAAGATGATGATGGTTTGACGGGCATTATGCCTACGCTGTTGATATTTTTGTGTAAAACCTTACTACTGTATTATGCTTATGTTGTTGTGAATTTTCATAATACTTAACTGCTTTTTGTGTGTAGTAAATGAATTGTTAAAAGAAAACAATTTGTAGGTAAAATTATAATAATAATAATCAAACAAAAGCCAAAAATAATAATTTATCATAACTATTCATAACAAAATTTCTTGTGCTATTCCAGAAATTTTCTTTTCCTTCCACTTTGTTCCTGTTGCTGTTCAGTCAAAACAGATCTATCATTTTCCTTAGGTTTTACCAAAAGGGTTGGCAAGGCAAGGCTTCTTTCACGTTGGCATAACTTATCCAGAGTTCTGTTATAATAACACTCGACACCAAAATACAGGAGCATGTCAATATTTGTCCATGACGTGGATTTATATTTTCGGTGCCAACAATAAGTCATTTCTTTCTTAACTTCATTTTTTTGTTATCTGTAAAAAATATATTTAAATTATTAAACAGGTATATACAAAAATAACTTGTAACTTTGGCACATTACCTATAACTTTCTGAATTGAACTCAAGATTCATTATTCCTTCCATTCTTACGAATTCTGGCAAAATATATCGATACCGTGACTATGTACTACTCCAACTCTGCCGACGATCAGTTTGTATGAAATCAGTATCGGCAGAAATAAAGAAATTAATGATATATTGGGAAAAACGTTTATAGTTTATTGCTTTATAGCGAAAAAATAGCTGCTCGTGGTTATTACATATAATCTTATAAAGTTCAAGTAAAATAGCAGATTTGTGTACTTACGTGTGCCAATTACAGGGCGATTTTTAATAAGACGCACGCCGCACTGTATTAAGGAACAGACAGCACAGCAGCCATGATGTCATTTCCTTAATTTAGTCTTTTATCACAAAAATGCACTGCTAAAATAATATTTCAAGAAAAAACTGATAAATCGCACTTTGTTTACAAGACTTTGACACTTGACGTACCATAAATTGTTGACACTATAAAATGGCGAAACAGTCGCGTGTTCGAAAATTAAAGGGATTTGACAGACAATACTTTATCTCATTCTCCCAGAAACCGTTTGAGAGAAAAGGAAATAACTTTATTTTTCCGCATTCTACATTGGACAGAACAGATCCAGGAATTTGCAATAAAATCATAGTGGTTGTTCGAAAAGAGTATGTAAATAAAGTTGTTTGTTTCATTAGTTGCCCAGTAATGACGTCATCAATGAAAACTTTAAACAATTATAAAAATAAGGTTAATCAAACAACAAAAGAACCAAATAAGTTTCGTAAAATTGCATAAAGTTTTAGAAAAAATATTAAACCTATACATTTTACATACCCAATTCTCGGAAAACCAAAGTTTGTGGCTATTATTTATATAGGTACAAACTGCAGATATTGTATTGCAAAAAAAATTATATGCCATAACTTACAAGTTGAATACTGCTCCGACAGCCACAAGAGTCCATTGCTGGACAAGGGCCTCCCCTTTTCGGGCAGTGTTGGTTGGTGGGTTGGCGAGCGCAGTGCAAAATGTTTCTACGACACCCACCGGTAGAATTGGGGTGACGACGGCAAGTTTAATATTTCCAAGTTAATTGTAATATTAATATTAACTTGTTAGAACGTTTGTTTGTGTATTACTATGAAAACATCTACAAAGCCCTGTGATTGGTTTCTGTCACGCGCAGGGCATTGAGGGCATCATGTTTCAATCAGAACTAGTCCCCACTGGCACAGCTTCGTCAGAAAACGTTACATTGACTTTCAACCAGGGACAAAATACATACCTACAAACATAAATTACGCCTACATTCCTTGCGGGGTAGGCAGAGCGAAAGCAGGTGCAATAAAACGGCTGCACCAAGTTTGAGAGTCACTCAGAAGATTGTGTATCACCATAGCGGTAGGTTTTCAGCCTGTTGCCTAAAATTATTAACTCTCAAATCCCATAGTCGCTTCTTACACCCGCGAGAAAATATGGGTGATCCTATTCTAAGCCGGCACCACATGGCAATATCTTGACCTTTGTTTTCTGAATAGGTACTAGCAGCCTGTTAGGGTTTCGCAAGCTGCAACTTCTTTTCCGCGGAAAAAAAGGCATTTTTCTGTCATGAACCATACATACATACATACATACATCACGCCTTTATCCCTTGCGGGGTAGGCAGAGCGTCAACGACCGTAAAAGTACGGTCGTTATCGCCATGAATCATACTTACATATATAAACCTTTATCTTGAATCACTCTTTCTATTTACAAAAACTGCATCAGAATTCTTTGGGTGCTTCAGCGAATTCCACGCCAGACAGACAGACAAACTCTAAGAGCGACTTTTATACTATTGATATAAGCATAATAATTATGAAACTAAATACTCGTAAAGTATTCATCACAGTTTAAGGTGGTCGTCAAACACACCACACAAATTTCCGGTGTTTGAAATTTCGTGTAAAATCCGGATACCATTTTAAATGTAGCCGAATCAAATTGCGGCTGTCTCAGGTTGTTATTATGTATGGTGGCTGTCACGATCAGCAAAAAACCCTTTAAAAACGCTACGCAAATGCTAAGTAATTTTTTTTTCCGAAATGTTTTTATTATCTCTCTCTCATCTAGCCTACGTCATTCCGATTCTGTTTTAGGTAGTTTGTAAAAACTACTTTACAAAAGATTGTTTTTATTTGTGAAAAAAATCTTTTGTTCACAGTTACATAAATACCTAATCATTTCTATTTTAGTAGATATAGGCACCTTAATTTATCGATTTTGCATTTAGGTTCTATACGAATGTGAGGTAAGGACGGAAAAATGACGTTTATTCTCAGGTCAAACGTAAAATTAGGTTGAATAAATGTATAATTGTGTTTAAATGCAAAGAACTGGAAATGTCGCAACAGTTTTCTTTTATGTAAAGAGAACGACTCATTCTGAATAGCACCTTATTTCCATAACACAGAGTTCGCTTTGTTTCAACGCAGCAGCTCTTAATAGAAATGACACCATGGAAATGGAAAAGTATTTCTCCATAGTCCAAAAGTATCGGAGGTCTTCACAATAGATATTTCTCCTCGATCGGAAATCTGAACATTATCATCATCTGCCTGCCCTTATGCCAATTTATTTGGGGTCGGCGCAACATGTCTTTTTCTTCCATTCATCTCTATCAGCAGTCAAATCCTCACTTACGCCATTATTTTTCATATCGTCTTTTATACAATCCATCCAAACTTTTTAGGCCTTCCTCTTACATCTGTTAAAATTGAACCTCCAACACAAAAATATAGAAATATCGTGACAGGGTTATACAATTTATTTTCTAATAGAAGTTGTTTAGGTTTGTGATTACAACACACCTTTATAATATTTTTTTTTATTAAATCTAACCTTATTTAGGTTCTAGGGACGTCTCTCTCAAATACTGAAGAAAATATTAAAGGAGATGTATTTTTTTACTTTTCTCAGGTGAACCGTGATCTTGATTTTGTATGGAAAGTCAAATTATTTTTCCCTCTACTGAAATATTTTCTTATAGGTAGCTGTTCAGTTTCATGGTCTGAATGCACCCTATCAGTATTCGGACAGTTATTCCTTAAACCACGTATATTATTGTATTTGACAATCATCCATCTTTACTCATTTTATCCAATTTCCAAAACAAAGTTCTTTATTTTAAAATCGGAGGGTGATGCAGTGGAAACACAGGCTGAAGGTGGAAAATTCTGAGCTACCTACTCGTACATTAGCGAGAAGTAGGTTTATAGGTCTGGAAGCAGTTCGCCGACTTGCTCGTTTCGCAAACCGGCGCGATTCGCCAACTCGCTTTCTGCCGACTGGCGCGCTAGGCCTACTTACGCGATTCGCCGACTGTGCTATTAGTAAACTATAGCTACAGTGTACAGTCAATTACCTTGTCTGACAGATGTCATGTTGCGCGTCGCATCACGCGTCTATTCTGTGGAGCTTGCCTGCAGAGACAAAGCTACATATTTGAGCGCGTCGCATCGAAGACGGTTGACGGTCACTTGTCTGACAGATGCCATACAACGCGTTACGATGCACGTCTTCTGTGGAGCTTACGCTTTAATTTATTTTATATGTAACAAGTCATTTAAAAGGTTGTTCAGTTGTTCTCTTGATAAGTTTATCCCTAGTACTTATTCAAAATTTCATATAATGCCATATTACGTTCTCGTATTAAACTTTCTTTTGTACAATAATACAGATCCATAAACTATTATTATGTTCACTGTACATCATGACAGTTTGCTAACCGCGCAGTCGGCGAATCGCGTAAGTAGGCCTAGCGCGCCAGTCGGCAGAAAGCGAGTTGGCGAATCGCGCCGGTTTGCAAAACGCGCAAGTTGGCTTACCGCGCGTACTCCGGTTTATATTATGCATGCTAACTGTTGAGTTCGTTACGAAAGGGCGTAATTCAGAGGAGCATAATTTCATTATGCCATTCCACCTGCACCGAGACAACTAGAGAGCTATATTTTCTAATTTACCTATGAAAGTTAGCTTTTATGAATTTAAATCTTCCAGTCTTAGCTAGTAGGTAAAGTAAGACAGGGTTATCTTCTAGCGGCTAAGAATACTGCCACCCCTAGTCCACTTGGAGTGTTTCGTAAGAGGCGACATAGATTTTCTGACCTTGGCTAAATATCGGTCGACTAAATGGTTATCCATATAGAGGCGATGATACCACCTACATGATTACCACTTTTGTTTCAACTTAGCATCCAATGTTTATTGTATTTCTATGCAGCATATAGGTAGCGAAATACTAGAACAGCAGAACTTTTATCTATCTACTCGGCAACGTACCTAAATTTATCCCAGTATGTCTTTGAGTGACAGGTCTAGAATTTGTAAGTAGATAAATCAACTTGAATTATCCTGAGTTTCGTTACAAGTGGGTTGACTTGGGACGGGTCACATGTTAACCGTCACTTTGAGGTTGAAATGGGAAACCTTCTCGCTTAAATTTTCAACCGCTCTCAAAGTCGATCGAAAACTCGAAAACTCTGCGAAATTGAAGAAACTTATTTTTAATTCATATCTACTTAACATTTTGTAAGAGTATTTAAAAAGGTCGTAGGTACTGAGATTACTGGGTGTTACAAAACAGCCAATAAAGCTGAAAGGTCAAGAGGTCAAGCTACTCATGAAACTGAATAACTTTCCCATGGAACATGGGTCGAAATATGAAATAAAAATATGGACTTCCCATACAAAATGAACTCACTTTGTATGGGAGATTTATTGGTTGTTTTGTAACACGTTATAATTAGGTATTAGCAGTCAAGCTCACGTCTGGGCAGATACTCGAACCACCAATCTAAGTCTTATGCACGTGGCATAAGAACGATCGAAAGTCTAAACTGTTTGCCACAAATTACTAATCAATACTAGAGACGATTTTGATGCTTGCTTACTGACTTTAACTAGAAATTACTGGATTCTCAAAGGATCTCACTCAAGGTAACTCAGAAGATGGTCGCCATGCACGTCATATTTCTTGGATTAAAATTTGCCCAGAATAAATAACATTCTTGAATCAGATTTTGCTTTGATATTTTTATACTTTGAGATTTTTGACAATAGCAACCCTATGTAATAAGTGACAATCGCAAAAATCCTGAATAGGGCGAACCTTCTGTGGTCTAACCCAGGCTGAGCATGACTGTACACACAATTTTTATGACTCAAGTCTTATACGACCTTCAAATACATTGTTCCATTAGCGATCTAAATTAGGAGAGTAAATTGAGAGCGAGTCCCCAATAGAGTATCGTGACATGAGTGGGTGTATCTAAAGTTACATAATAATACCTTCCCAAGGGTGTACGAAATATTGTGAATGAAACCAAATGTGACAGCAACATGGCCGAATTAGAAAAGCATTTCGAGTTCATGTGGTGCTATAGGTATTTTTCGTATATGTATTTCTTCATACTGTCATTGAGAACCAGTAAAGGCTGCTTCTTTGAAAGGAATTTTGACGTGCTGATGATAGGAAGGAGGCAAAGATAACATTTTAGAAATTTTTAGGTGTTTTGTAGAAGTTGAAATTGTTTCTGCAAAGGCGACTAACATGTAGCTGGCAATTAGTTGTAAAACAATCCGGGTAAATGGAGCCGTGCCACGCGTTAGTGGCCAAATATACTTGCTTGATTCGCAGGCTAGGATAGAACTGCGGTAGCCTAGTTGATAGTGGCGTCGGAAGTACAGATACCGAAGGTCACAGATTCAAATCCGCCTGGGGTAGAAAATCTCGCAAGTTTTCCAAAAAATGTATACCTACCTAACACGGGAAGTGTTTTAAACTTTAGTATTATATTCAGTTAAAATTATGATGGTGACGAAGGTTATTAATTCATTTGCTGTGCCATGTTTGTAAGTAGGTATAACCCGTTTGCTCTGCCATGTGAATAGGTATTTTATATATCTATCTACTACCTTAGAGTACTGTAGGTAGATAGTGTAGACTATACGGTACAGAGAACACATGCCATCCTATTATCTTTGGATCAGTTAGCATAAGACTGCTTGCATAGCGAGCTTGAGATCACTAGTCTGCCAGAGCAAGCTATTGTATGAAGATCAAACGGACTAAGCTAATATAAACTAGATGCTAGAAGCTAGAAGGCCAAATCGATGGTTTTGCATACATACATACATATATCACGCCTATATCCCTTGCGGGGTAGTCAGAGCGTGAACAGCTGTAAAAACAGCACGTCTGACAAAAATTTGAGAGTCATTCAGAAGCTAAGTTCAGAAGACTGTGTTTCACCATAGAGGCACGTTATCAGCCTGTCGCCTAAAATTGCAATACACATCAACTCTCAAATTCCTTAGGTGTTAGTCTAAGGCGGCACCACACGGCGAATGGTTCTGAATGCAACTATATTTCGGTATATCTGCTTCCAAAGAACCTAGAAGTCTCCCGGTGGACCCGATCCAACCCGTTCAATTCTCAGGAATAAGTATTTGACAATTTATCACTTTGTTAGATTGTTCCAAGTCTGGTTAGGACAGGCACGAAGCACGTGATTCGGCTCACGGTTGTAAGAAATATTGTTTTTGGGGGAACGCATTAATTTCACAACACCCTGTCATACCTCATAGAAAGTGTTTTGATTTATAATATGTGACATATTATGCTACCGTTTACAATTACAACATTTTCCATGTCGTTTAGCATAAAAGTAACGTGTGATATCGGCTAAGAATAGCATTAAATCATTTCTACCCGTAGGTGTTGTATAAAGCGACTTAGGTATATTGAGTCAGCAGTTTCCCTAGGTGAATGCAACATTTTGCATTCCGCACGTCAATCCGTCTGCCATGCGTGGTGAGTATGGCAATACACCCCGATACGAGCCCATGTCCACCTATGGTGGCTGTGAAGGTTACCGGCGCCTTCAACCCCAAAACATTTTCGATATCGGTTAGCCTAAGAGTCGCAGTTGGTGCAAGCGGTTTCAATTTCAATTTCAATTTATTTCATTGCTTCATACAGTTTACAAGGTCTTAGTAATATTAATTAGTGTGAGTACATGTACCCTGTATTAGGGCATTGCAATATTTAACTTAGTTATATTAGCTAACATAGTTTAACTTAGATAATTATTATTTTAGCATGCAATCATATATATACAATTTGGAAAATACGTTTATGTTTTATAATACATCGATAACATTATTTCAATTTAACAACATACAATTTAACATACAATTTATTAATATTTATAGATTGGGTCATATTTTCATCTAATTCAATTTGATAGCATAAATTTATATATTTATAGATTAGTTTATGTCAGTTTATCGTCAAGAAAACTATTTATTTCGTAATAAGATTTTGTCAATAGAAATGATTTAAATTTATTATAAAAAGGTTTATCTTTACTTTCAGCTTTTATGTCTGCGGGGATCTTGTTATAAATTTTTACTGCCATATAATGAGGCCCATCTCTAAACAGTTTCATGCGTCCTATGGGCATTTCTAATAAATGATTTCGTCTGGCGTTTTTACAATATATAAATAAATTTAGGTTTTTCTTTACAAAGTAAGCTGCTTCCAAGATAAATATACATGGAAAAGTTAAGATTTTCTCTTTTATAAAGAATGGTCTGCAGCTGTCTCTTGGTTTTATATTGAATATAATGCGCATACATTTCTTTTGGAGAATGAATATGTCGTGTGCGTCAGAGCTGTTTCCCCATAACAGTATCCCATACCGCATCCAAGAGTAGGCGTACGCGTAATAAGCTGCGAGGGATGCTTCACGATGCGTGTTACTTTTTAGAACCGAAAGTGCATAGGTAAACTGTGATAATTTTGATTTTACTGTTTCTATATGTTGACTCCAAGTAAGGTGTGTATCAATAGTAAATCCTAGCAGTTTGTGTACATTTGTTTCCTTTAGTTTAATATCTCTAGAAAGATCCTTTAGATCTATGGGTACCTTTTGCAAAGGCTTTAATTGCATTATTTTCGTTTTATTTACATTTATTTCGAGATTGTGGTCAGATAGCCAATTTAATAAATTTTCAAAATTTTGTTTAATATTATTTCTGCTTTCATTATCATTTTTACATTTAAATAGTAGTGTGACGTCATCGGCAAACATAATACAGGGTGTGCTTAGAGAATTAGGCAGTTGGTTAATATATACCAGAAACAAAATACATCCTATCACAGAACCTTGCGGGATGGCCCAATTAGTGCACACTGTTTCTGATCTAACTATCTCTACTTCGCGGTTTGTATTGTTGTAGTATTCCACTTCTACGTACTGCTGTCTATTATATAAGTAGGATTTTATCCAGCCGTATGCCTTTCCTCGTATGCCTATATTATGCAACTTATGTAATAAGATTGAATGCGATACCCTATCATATGCTTTGGACATGTCGAGAAGTATACTGACTGCATAGTGCTTATCTTGTATATGTCGCAGTACGATGGCAGAATCAGGTTTTTGGCCAAAAACCTAGGTTTTTGGCCAAAAGCCGGCATATGGCAAAATCGTAAACTTTTCATCGTCCTAAGTTGATCCAGGTTTTGGTCAAAACCTAGGATTTTTTTAAAAACTAGGATTTTGGCTGAAATTTAGATTTGTTTAGTATTATGGCTTTTTTACTTGGGAAACTTCTTCTTCGACTGGTACAACAAGTTGCCCAACGACCCGATGAACCTGGTGTTAGAGTTTTAAACCGCCTACTGAAGGGAGCAGGCCTCTGACAAGGTTGTGTAACGACCGCCGTCCATGATCATAAGAGCAATCGGGACCGACGGCCAACGTGCCCGTAGTTCGGGCATACACCTCGAAAGGCAGGAGGTAACATTGACGTTCTGAGGGTGTGGAGGTAGCGCAGACGCTCTGGAGGCGTGTAGCGTCGGACACTCTGGAGGATGTAGATGACGGGCGTTGGATTTTCTGGGAGTCCGACGCTACCTCCTGGTCTCCAGGGCGTCCAACGCTACCATCACCCTCTAGAGCGTTCAGTGGTACGTCCTTCTTATGGTGTCTGAAGCCCCTGCCCTTCAGGAATCCGAGGCAATCCTGCTGCTGTTCAGACTGTCTGATGTACCCCCGTCGTTCAGGGTATCCATTTATGGTGTCCAAGGCTACCTCAAAAGATCAGAGGAAGGTGCATAAAGTACCTCTCCACTCCTCGTTCTCCGAACCACACGAGTACGGTAAGCCGTCGGTCGGTCCCAATTGCTCTATGATCACTTAGACGGCGGTCGTTACACAACCATGTTAGAGGCCTGCTACTTGGTAGGCGGTTGAAAACTCTGATACCAGGGTCCATCGGCTCGTTAGGTGCTTTGGTGTACCACTCGAAGACGAAGAAGTTCCCGAAATTCAAAAAAGCCATCATACTCAACAAATCTAGGATTTCGGCCAAAATCCTAGTGTTTTGGCCAAAATCCTAGGTTTTTGGCCAAAAACCTGGATCAGCTCAGGACGATGGCCGAAGGAAGTCTACGATTCTGCCATATGCCGGCTTTTGGCCAAAAATCTAGGTTTTTGGCCAAAAACCTGATTCTGCCATCGTACTGCGACATATATAAGTAAGAGCTTCCTGGGTGAATTTTATTGTTGCAAGCGTTGTAGACTGATTCTGTCTGAAACCGAACTGATTTGTGTGCAGTAGGTTGAATTTCTCCAAAAAATTATAAAACAAAAAATTATATTCATTGTTTGCCTTGTCGTGAAATTGTTCTCAGAGATGGCAAAGCTTTTTGCCATCCTATATCGGTTTTATTTCTACAAGGTAGAAATTCATTTTCAATCCGCTGCTGAAAATAGCCCCATGCAAATGTTGCTACATGTGCGCTGGCCTTTACGTATTTGAATTTATTGAGACGTGACAAAAGCGATGAAACCCATCCAATTAGCCGCTCATCCCCCAAAGCTATACCGTAGAGAGAGCCCCATAGATGTTCACAGGTACCGATTTGTACTGGTTTCTACACAAGTACCTAATACAAACTTAGTATTGGCGAGTGCGCTCTGATTTGTGTATTTAAGTAAAATGGTACAAAATTTTATGACGAGTCCAGTGGATGAAAGTAATAACCTATTTAAAAAACACTATGGAATAGGTACTAACTTTAAAACCTTAAAACACAATTAGTTGTTCATTATCATAGAACCCACTGTATGTTGCTCTACAAAACTGATTGGCGAAAAGACGCAGATTTTTTCATGGAAAATAATTTACTAGGTAAAACAGATAATTAGTTGATCTGACTGTCCAAGCGGCTGTCTACCTGACATCCTGAGCTGGGACTTTATAATGGGGCTGAAGACTGGATATGCTTTGTGCATAACCTATTTCCGTGTGTCCATACCACCCCATTATGGATGCTAAACGTAAACCCGATCGCTTGGAAAATTGATGCTCTATCAACACCTTGAGCTCCATTAAGGAATCAATCTAAACTGAGCATGCGCAATTTTATAAAGAACCAGATAATTGTAATAACTTATTACTTTTTTTTTGCCGTTTGGTGCAGGCAGACTGAGTAAGGTAGAATAGAATAGCACCACCTCCTCTCTTCCTGTGGGGGTCGTAAGAGGCGATCGAGGGATAAACCCGACCCAAATAGCCAGGACCAATATCGTATGGTAGCGGTCAATCCACCACAAAAGCATTCCCAAGGAGGGTTAACGTCTGGTAGGCGGCCGGTCGCAAAATTGAGCCAAATCCTTTGCAACACGATTTTGTGTTCAACAAAACGTGTTTTGCCCACCCCAAGTAATTGGGATAAGGGCAGGAAGATGATATTACTTATTATTTTTTTGGTTCTATGGGGTTATTTGTGTTGCTATGCTGCTAACATTCCTGGGAAAGGTACCTACCTATGTTAATTCAAACCGAAGTCGACCCTTGTCAAATAACTGTTGTGAACACACATTGATTAGGTAATAGCCCGAGCGACGGCAGGTCTCATCCATATCTTACAAAAGAATAGAATATTTTAGCTATGTACGGGTAGAGGAGCTCTAGTACTTCGGATTGGTCGTGGTCTGCCGCGGCGCGGCACACGTTTGGCGAGTAGCTAAAGTTTGCCCTCTGAAAAGTTAAATATCTCATCGAAGAATAGAATGAGACATAGCTGTAGCGATAGAGCAGTTTAGTAGCTATAAATCTTGGTCTGCCGGCTGCACGTTTTGCGGAGTAGCTAAGTATGCCCTCTTAAAAATATCTCATCGAAGAATAGAATGAAAATATATCGTACCGATAGCTTGCTTGAGTCTGCTACATATATACTGGTCTGCCTGGCACAGCCTGGCAGTTTTCGTTCGACCACTTTTACTTTTTAGTAAAAATTTATCTCTTCGAATAAATAAAATATGTCGTACGGATAGCTTGCTTAAGTCTGCCTAGAAAAATACTGGTCTGCCTGACCACAGCCTGGCAGTTTTCCAGGTCTGACCACTTTTACTATATTTTGAGAATTTTTTATTTCTTCGAATAACAGAATAAAACTAAGTTGTAATAATATTTTATTTAAAGCTGAACACATATCCCTTGGTCTGCCTGAGCTCAGTCCGGTAGTTTCTCCGATACGATCACTTTTCACTTCCAGTAAATTTCAATTTAAGGACCCTGACTTTGTTTATTAGAGTCCCCGCCAATAAAATGAAAATTTGTCAGTGTATAGAAGTGAGATTTACAGAGATGTAATCTTTCAATGTCCAGACGAAGAAAATGTTTTCCCAAGTATTATATTTTGAAATAATTACTACGAATACATCTGAAGTTGTAGATTCTTGAAATTAACATACTTATTCTTCATCTAGACATTGACAGATTACAGCTCTGTAAATCTCACTTCTATACACTGACAAATTTTCATTTTATTGACGAGGCCCACTCCTAATAAACAAAGTCAGGTCTTTAAAATGAAATTTACTGAAAGTGAAAAGTGATCGTATCTGAAACTACCGGACTGAGCTCAGGCAGACCAAAGATATGTGTTCGCTTTAAATAAACTATTATTACAACTTAGTTTCATTCTGTTATTCGAAGAAATAAAAATTTCTCAAAAAAGTAAAGTGGTCAGACCTGAAAACTGCCAGGCTGTGGTCAGCAGACCAGTATATTTCTAGGCAGACTTAACAACTATCCGTACGACATATTTTATTCTTTATTCGAAGAGATAAATTTTACTAAAAAGTAAAGTGGTCGGACTGGGAAAACTGCCAGGCTGTGGCCAGGCAGACCAGTATATATGTAGGCAGACTCAAGCAAGCTATCGGTACGATATATTTCATTCTATTCTTCGATGAGATATTTTACTTTTTAAGAGGGCATACTTAGCTACTCCGCAAAACGTGCTAAGATAGCAGCCGGCAGACCAAGATTTATAGCTTTACTAAACTGCTCCTATCGCTACAGCCATGTCTCATTCTATTCTTCGATGAGATATTTTAACTTTTTCAGAGGGCAAACTTTAGCTACTCCACCAACGTGCCGCTGCGCCGCGGCAGACCACGACCAATCCGAAGTACTAGAGCTCCTCTACCCGTACATAGCTAAAATATTCTATTCTTTTGTGAGATATGGATGAGACCTGCCGTCGCTCGGGCTATAATAAGTAGAAGGGTTTAGTCCAGTGTTTTTGAAAGATTGACAACTTGACGACCCGTCTAGTTTTCTACCGCAGGTAGGATGCGAACTACTACCAACTAGGTTACCGCGGTTCGAATCTATGTTGTAAATTAAGCAAGTATATCTTGTCCACTAACGCGTGGATGTACTCCATCTATCGTTAATCTAGAGATAAGCTTTATTTAGCATCAGTACGAACATAGTTTATAATGAAGTCGCTTTTTGCGTTTCTCTGATTGTCTGTTTGTTGTTTGTCGTGGAATCCGCTAACTTTTCCTAAACCATGCAACGAATATTGATGACGTTTTTTGGGTGTTGTTGTAATAGATAGGGTGATTCAAGAGTAATATTTTTATGTGTAGATAACACATGCCGGGAAAGTGAAACCGCTCACGAGCCGTTCTTTGATATAAATAAGTCGTTTCTAAAAATACAAAAAATAACAGCTCCATCTTTTTTCCGGTCCAACACTTCGGACCACCGAATTTCCGCGAACACAGCTTATGTAAACATTACAGTATGTTTTAACAAAGAAATCTGATATTCGACCTCTAAAATCACTTCCGGTTTCCTGCTTTATTGGTAACACGTATATTTTTACAAAAGAGTCAAATATCTTTTCCTGTTGGAAGCTAAATATCTTTCACTGAGTACTGGTTTGAGTAGGTAAAGAGAGAACGATTCTCTCGATACAATCATAGGGTCGGATTCGTCTGCGTACAAATCGGTGGTGGAATTTAAGATTATTTGAGACATGAAACTAGTAACGTAGCGACTGGATGGTGAAAACGGGAGATCTTATCCTGTGGCGTATCCTGAGGGAGGCCCAGTACACTGCTATATGAGCTGATGTGAAGAGACATGAAAATCATCATCTGCCTGCCCTAATTCTAATTCATTTGGGGTCGGCGCAACATGTCGTTTTCTTCCATGCATCTCTATCAGCAGTCAAATCGTCACTTACGCCTTTATTTTTCATTTCGTCTTTTATACAATCCATCCAGATTTTTTATGCTTTCCTCTCCTTCAGCGTCCATCCACATTCATTTTCATTACTTATTTTCTTTGTTACATGCACTCCACAAGAGACATGAAAATGCCAGGTGGAATATCTTTCTTTCCTTGTCACCTACATGCACTCCGCATGAAGAGACATGAAAATGCCAGGTGGAATATCTTTGACGTATTCAAAGTTTTATTTATCTTGAATCGTGCACGCTCCGGGCTATATGCAGTTTGTGACAATGACAACCACCATACGGCGATTTGATGTAGCGACGTGTGCCATGATATCCCGGATCCGGCCTTTGTATGGGCAAAATATCGCTTTGAGAGCGAAGGAATACGCTTTTGTTTTGTGTAGAAGGACACCAGGGTTCATCGGGTCGTCGGACGGCTTGGCATCCCACATTAAAAGTAAGAAATAAATTAGTATAGTAGTAGTAGTAGAGTTTAACCCATTTGACACATGCTGCGGTAACGCAAATTCTAATTCAGGGACGACTTGTATGAATAACCGCAAAAGGGAAGATATTTTCCTACAAAATTATTTTATCCAATTACGTAATTTTAGAATACAATTTTCTCCACTTCAATCATCAAACTCTCCCAAGGGATTTGAGGTAATTTGGAGTAATATCCAATTTCTAGCTCCCCCTGTTTCAACCCGCTGCCGCAGTTAGTATGTGGGTGTTTTCCTATGGGAATTAGATATTTTCGCGGAAAAATAATTCATGTGCTATTTTTAGTCTACTTGTTAATTTATAGGGTTTCGTGGTCTACCTACTACAAACCCTTACTATTCAGTCAAGTCTGACAAAAAAAATTTTTCTTCAGCAATATTTGAAAGCTAGGGGAGGTTTCTTTGAAACATAGTCACTTTAATGTTTCTGTCTCGATTGGCGTTTTGGAGCCATAATTTGTTCCAGCTGTAACTCATAAAGTATAAACGCAAAAGATAAAAAATAAAATAGAATATACTTCTCAATTTGTCGTTAGCATGAAAACGACTACTATAGTTTGAAGAAAAAAAATGTAATTTGCGGTTGGTAACCATACAGCTGAAACAAAATTAACTTTGTAACGTTGAAAAACTTGTCATTTTAACGTTGACTACGAAACTCTGTTTGTGAGCGTGTCTGACACGTTCTTGGCCGTTTTTGTAGGTTATTGTATCTAATCGACTAGAAGTAGGTAATTTTGTAATGTAATGTTCAGTAGCGAGCGGTTTCGAGCTTATACAAGGTAGGCATTTTATGTCTTTTAGGTAGACTATAATTAGATTCGTCCTTCGATAGTCGATATTTAATAATATGGGTCATTCGAAGTATTTTGCTGAAATTACCACAACAAAAGAAGTAGGTATCAAAGCTCGCCGTTAAAATCAACAGCAGAATAAATTCAAACAAAAGGAGCGTGGATGTATTCAGAGGCCGAAACATTTCATGGACAGAACCTCAAATATTGGTTTACATTTTCGATTCCAGCGAAATACGAGCGAGTTTTGTGTCTTTGTTCTGGAAAGAATAAAACCACTGAAAATTATTTGTTGAAACACGTTTTGCTTGTTCTGGAACTATATCGGGGAAAAGTTTTGAATATGTTTAAAGCCACTGTACGGCATAATTTTGTTATAAGTCTACTTTGTTATAATTAAATAAGATTTAATTATTAATTAAATACCAACAATGTCTTATTAAATTATTATAAACCACCATTTATTCAATAAATTTAATCAAATATCAAAACAATGCTAGACTACTATTACATATTCTGTAAGTAAAATAAATAAATACTATAAACTTAACTAGATAAAGAAGAGGTCGTTCAGGGCGCCCGATGAGACATTTTATATTGGTTATTAAATTATTGTATATCAGGCATTTATTTTTAACTAGCTGGTGCCCGCGAACTTCGTCTCGCCAAAGGATGCTTGTGTACCAAAAGGCCCTCCAGAGCTGATAAAATTTATCATCACTTATCTATCATCGATGTTGATCAAGACATTTGTCTGCCACCATTCCAAACATTAATATTAAACATCGCTAAGTTTTGAAGTGATAGTTACGTTTGAGCCTACCATCAATCAGTTCACACTACAGGTAGAATGAATACAGGGGTGGGGTCTGCGCTCCTAATTTTTCTGCGCCATGAACCATGGTCTTCTGTCTGGGGTTGTCGAGTATACGCAATCGGATTTAAGGGCGCTACCATAGACAAATGAAACCTTTTTCGCGCAGCGCTCGAATGTTATTTTGGTGCTCTGTGGGCGCTACACACCAGGCTTGTCGTATGCGCGACGTGCACGTAGTCACGGCGTCGTTACGCGCGTGGAGATGACGTTGTGTCGTGTGGGGTTGTGTGAGGGCTGCACTGAGTACGCATGCGTACGCGTAACCACGGCGTAATCACGCGCGTGGCGCGGTGTAGCCTCTCGTGCAGTCCCATGCGATACGATGCAGCGTCATCTCTGCGCGCGTGAATTAAAATTTCTCTTTTTTACAATGCCTAATCCATTTCTGCGTAATGTAATGACTATCAATAAGTGATATTTTAATATCCTATTTTGAATAAAAAACTTTCACTTTCACTTTCACTTTCACTTTCACTATCCCTTAGTCGCTTTTTATCATCCTGGGTTCTAAAACTGCTCCATTTACCCTTATTTCCTCTTAGTTGCTCTTAGTACCTACTTTACGTTTGTGTCACAGATGTCAGCAGAATCAAGGAACCAGAATTTTGACCGGAATAAAACACAAAAATATACTTTTAACATAAATTGTGATTCCCGTTTCGCCTGAAGATGATATATATAAGATTTTAATCCAAAAAACGTATCATCTTTTTTACATTTCATGAGATTCTTAGCCGTTACTTAGAGGGGGGCCTAGATTTGATTATTTCCTTTAGTATTATATTTTTAGTTTTTTCTTTTGTGGGTCATTTTTGCAAAGCTTTAGAAATAAGGAGTACACATTTAGTTTTAATTCTCAGTTATTTTTTCTTTTCTGATTCGTATTTCGCAAAGTGTTAATTACTTTAGTTAGATAGGTAATTAAGTTAGTTAATTTTCCTTATTTAAAAAAAACCAAGCATTACTTTTTTGGTTAGTGTAGAAAGTAATTAGTTTATTTACGTTCGGTCTTTTAAAATGGATATTGTAGTAATTGCGACGCGCACGTCATCACGCGCGCAGAGATGACGCTGCATCGTATCGCATGGGACTGCACGAGAGGCTACACACCGCGCCACGCGCGTGATTACGCCGTGGTTACGCGTACGCATGCGTACTCAGTGTGCAGCCCCTCACACAACCCCACACGACACAACGTCATCTCCACGCGCGTAACGACGCCGTGACTACGTGCACGTCGCGCATACGACAAGCCTGGTGTGTAGCGCCCACAGAGCACCAAAATAACATTCGAGCGCTGCGCGAAAAAGGTTTCATTTGTCTATGGTAGCGCCCTTAAATCCGATTGCGTATACTCGACAACCCCAGACAGAAGACCATGGTTCATGGCGCAGAAAAATTAGGAGCGCAGACCCCACCCCTGTATTCATTCTACCTGTAGTGTGAACTGATTGATGGTAGGCTCAAACGTAACTATCACTTCAAAACTTAGCGATGTTTAATATTAATGTTTGGAATGGTGGCAGACAAATGTCTTGATCAACATCGATGATAGATAAGTGATGATAAATTTTATCAGCTCTGGAGGGCCTTTTGGTACACAAGCATCCTTTAGCGAGACGAAGTTAGCGGGCACCAGCTAGTTAAAAATAAATGCCTGATAAACAATAATTTGATACCCAATATAAACGACCTCTTCCCTATCTAGTTAAGTTCATTGTATTTATTTATTTTACTTGTCTAGCATTGTTTTGATATTTGATTAAGTTTATTGAATAAATGGTGGTTCATAATAATTTAATAAGACATTGTTGGTATTTAATTAATAATTAAATCTTATTTAATTATAACAAAGTAGACTTATAACAAAATTATGCCATACAGTGGCTTTGAACATTTTCAAAACTTTTTCCCGGTATAGTTCAAGAACAAACAAAACGTGTTTCAACAAATCATTTTCAGTGGTTTTATTCTTTCCAGAACAAAGACACAAAACTCGGCGCCCGGTATTTCGCTGGAATCGAAAATGTAAACCAATATTTGAGGTTCTGCCCATGAAATGTTTCGGGCTCTGAATACATCCACGCTCCTTTTGTTTGAATTTATTCTGCTGTTGATTTTAACGGCGAGCTTTGATACCTACTTCTTTTGTTGTGGTAATTTCAGCAAAATACCTCGAATGACCCATATTACAGAATATCGACTATCGAAGGACGAATTTATTAATAGTCTACCTAAAAGACATAAAATACCATTTATAAGCTCGGAAACCGCTCGCTACTGAACATTATTTCAGCAAATTACCTACTTCTAGTCGAATAGATACTATAACCTAAAAAAACAGCCAAGAGCGTGTCAGACACGCTCACAAATAGAGTTTCGTAGTCAATGTTAAAAATGTCAGGTTTTTCAGCGTTACAAAGTTAATTTTGTTTCAGCTGTATGGTTACCAACCGCAAATTACATTTTTTTTCTTCAAACTATAGTAGTAGTTATCATGGTACCGTCAGATTGAGAAGTATATTCCATTTTATTTCTTTTTTTTAGCGTTTATACTTTAGGAGTTACAGCTGGAACAAATTTGTGATTATCAACTTTGTGATTGACCCCACCGGGAATTGAACCCGGAACCTTTGCGTGGCAGGCAGGCATACTAACCACTGCGCCACATCGGCTGTCTAATCTAAGCCAGTGCAAATCATAGACTATAATGCTGATGACGTCATGAGCGCACGCGGACAGTGTAACCATTTAAAAGATTTAGTTTTGTCAATGCTGCCAGACTGTCCCATCAACATTACCTCCCAGTAAAGTCTGCTGTTCACCGTCCGTGTTCCAGTTTTTCTTAACTAAAGTTTCGAAGGTTTTGGAGTCTATGTCACTCTTAAAGAATAACCAAATGACATTTTCACATTTTGCTTATTTGACATTTTAATATTTGAGATTATCAGAGATACTCATCCAGGGAATGGGCAGCAGGGTTCCCTGTTAATGCACCATCATGCACTGCGCTCGCCAATCCGCCTGCCAAGCATGGTAAGTATGGCAATACCCCCGATAGAGAGGCCCATCCAGCAGTGGACCGTTGTGGCTGTTATGTTATGTTATAGCCGGGTTCGTACGTAAGACAAGCAACAAAGCGACTACAACAACATTAATGATAGATTAATGATTAATGACATTTTATGATTTATATGACTTTATTAAATAATAGTAATAATAGGCCAGCTGCCACTGGCATTACAACGGCAAAAATATAACAGACCACGCCACAGGAACTGCAAAGGGTGATACGAATTCGTGTTTGGAAACTTCTTTCAACAATGTCTTTAAACTTCTGATCAGGGTAGGTACCATTTTACCCATCTACCCTGCAAGTATTACATACTCTTTGAAACTCTCATAGAGAATAAAACTTCTGCCATACTTCTGCATTTCCTCTTTTGCTATTGTCATCAAGTTGTCATTTGGCAAAGGAAGTATACCACACCCGCAACGTACTCGCCGTACGCGCTGAATAATGCGGATGGCCTCGCACACCTAGCCGCAAGCACAGCCGCATTGAATAGAGTTGGTGTTGCCAAGAAGTACTCCTCCCAATTTAATTTGTAATTTTGCCGTATGTGTGTATTTTTCGGAATTTTATTTCAAATAATAATTGCTGTCATTTTACATAAAGGCACGTTCAAGCAGCCAACTTTCGTAACTGCAGAATTTTCTCCGTGCACCACGCAGCTTACTTTTGTTCCCATATATCCAACTGATCACTTCTACAGTAGAACAGGTCGGAATATTTTCTACGTTCTATGTTCTACGGTGGAACAAAACTTTTGAACATATTACAGGTCCCGCTGTCTCAACTTTAAAAAAATATTATTGTTCAAGGAAGTAGAATGTGCAAAAAACAAAATGCCAATACGTCAAAGTAGCAAAATGTAAAATTGCTAGAATGTAAACGTAACAAAATGTAAAGAAGAAGCAGAAAACATTTTGTCCCAATGTCTAAATGTTAAGGTAACAGAATGTCAATTGAATTTAAAATCGTTAAGAAAAACTGGAACACGGACGGTGAACAGCAGACTTTACTGGGAAGTAATGTTGATGGGACAGTCTGGCAGCATTGACAAAAACTAAATCTTTTTAAATGGTTACACTGTCCGCGTGCGCTGATGACGTCATCAGCATTATATAGTCTATGATTTGCACTGGCTTAGATTAGACAGCCGATGTGGCGCAGTGGTTGTATGCCTGCCTGCCACGCAAAGGTTCCGGGTTCAATTCCGGTGGGGTCAATCACAAAGTTGATATTTATCACTTTGTGAATTTGTTCCCAATCTGGTTAGGACATTGCAGGTTGAACTACCTGATTGTCCGCAAGTAAGATGGTTCCGTGCTTCGGATGGGCACGTTAAGCCGTCGGTCCCGGTTGCTGTCTATGATGGCGGTCGTTACACAACCATGTCAGAGGCCTGATACTTGTAGTAGGCGGTTGAAAAACTCTGACACCAGGGTTCATAGGGTCATTGAACGACTCGGTGTCCCACACGAAAAAGAGAAAAGAGCACTGGCTGGGGAATCCGTTCGGTTAGGCGCGTGCGGCTCGACAATATTTTCGAGGTTCCACAGATTTTCATACAAAGAATCAAAATTCGGCGAGTGCGTTGTGGGTGTGCGGGTATAAATACTTTCACCTTATAACTCTTATCAAAATACTTAGTTAGGTTATGCCATTTTAGGTTAAGAATTATTTTGCGTCGTTTCATCAGTTTCCCGTTAGATAATTAAAAACTAAGTATGCCACCATGATCTAGATAGCGTAAGAAATACATTACTACGAGTTTAATTACTAGCCATTTCGATTTAGGCCCCCATTTCGAGGGGCCTAACCTTGTATGGGCATATGATTATCACCTTTGTACTTCGTATTTCTAACATTTTTCGAAATATTAATCACAAAACAAAAAATATACTGATCATTAAATCTAAATTCGTGCTTCGTATTTGCACATGATCGAAATCAGAACCCAGTGGAGAGCTTAAACGGTCCACAATAGTATTATCCTCTACCTACTGGTATGATTCCTCCGTGACTACTGACTCTTACAATAACCACTCCTCACTTGGCTAAGGCCCGTAAGACAGGGAAGAATTCCTCTGAAAAAGAAAAAAAAATAATAAGAAATTATTGTGTCGCGTGATACATGTATAGAATAGCATCACCCCCATTCTACCTGTTGGTGTCGTAAAAAGCAACTAAAGAACGGGCAGCAGCAAATTCGTGCTTCGTATTTGCACATAATCGAAATTAGAACCCAGTGGAGAGCTCAAACGGTCCACATTGTACCAATAGTATTATCCTCTACTGGTATGATTCCTAAAACTCTACATAACAACCAAAAAACCTTAAAAATTCATCCGAACCTTTATTACACTTCACAAAAAGCCGCAATACTCAATACGTGTCGCATTGCCAGGAAGTTCTTGACTTGACTACCACCGTGACTACTGAGTCTTACAATGGCCTCTCCTTACTTGGCTAAGCCCCGTGAGACAGGGAAGAATTCCTCTGAAAAAGAGAGATAATCTTAAGATACTATACTACTACTATTACAGCCACAACAGTCCACTGCTGGACATGGGCCTCCCCCGTCTTGGGGGGTATTGCTATACTCACCACGCTTGGCAGGCGGATTGGCGAGCGCAGTGCAAGATGTTTAATTCGCAGGGAACGCTGCTAAACCAGCCAAAAATCGGATAATTTCATCAAGGGAGTGGGGAGCAGCGTTTCCCGTGCATGTAAAATACTCCCTACCATCTGTATGCAGATGATTTGCAAATTTACAGGCATTTCTATTTTAGTGATGTGAGTGAGGCAGTTGGTGGTATTAACAGAGATCTTGCTGCTATTGAGGCATGGGCCAGAAACTTCGGACTCCTTGTTAACCCACAAAGTCTCAGGCCATGATTATTGGCAGCAGTAGGTTAAGTTGTAAAATTGAGGATGACGACTTGCCAAAAATATATTACAACAATGTGTGTATCCCAAAAGGTGTACACGGAAAAGGCCAAGCATTT
The DNA here is from genome assembly GCA_024500475.1 of Phthorimaea operculella. Lineage (NCBI taxonomy): Eukaryota > Metazoa > Arthropoda > Insecta > Lepidoptera > Gelechiidae > Phthorimaea > Phthorimaea operculella. The sequence goes on along the minus strand of JANFCV010000186.1, from coordinate 869,495 downwards.
AGGTTTGATTCTTGATTCTGATATGTCTTGGTCACCACAAATTTGCGAAGTAAGCAGACGTATGCATTATTCGTTTCACTCCTCAAACGCCTCCAGACCTTCCTTCCATTTCATACTAAAATCATGCTTGCTCAAGCTCTTCTACTTCCCATTCTCGACTATGCTGATGTTTGTTATTTGGATGCAACTGAGGAGCTACTTAACAAACTTGAGCGCTTACAAATTTGGCTATTCGGTTTATTTTCGGTCTTCGTAAATTTGATCACATCTCTGAGTTTCGCGCTCAATTGAAATGGCTCCCAATCCGACTTCGCCGCGATGTACACATCCTTACTGTCCTTTACAAAATCCTGAATGACCCATCTTCTCCCGAATATCTCCGCTCCCGATTCCATTATCTATCGCCAGACTCCCGATCTAGGCGCGCTTGCATCACTAAGGTGCTTGAGTGTCCTAGATCAAATACCAATTTCTTTTCAACTCCTTCACTGTCCGGGCTACCCAGTTGTGGAACAAACTTCCTAAATCTGTACAAGAATGTACCACTATTGCTACATTTAAAACAAAATTAAAAGAGCACTATTTATCTCAGTTATAACAACTTTATTTATGTACAAACTACTTATTATTTAAACGTTTATCGTATTAGTTTATATATTAGTTTATATTATTATTTTATATGTGTATTCGAATTTAGTTAGTAGGTATATATTTTTGCAACATGTTTCTGATTTATTTATTTATCTTATTGTGTTTTATTTGGAAATTGTTCATTTATATATTTTCTTTCCAATGCTCCGTATACTCTTCGTTTTTCATCCACGCTAGGTTGGCTGGAAGAAATCTCTTATAGAGATAAGCTCGCCTTTGTTTTTCAATTGTATGTTTAATTGTATTTTAAATAGTGAACAATAAAGAATTTAATAATAATAATAAAATATTGCACAGCTCTCGCCAATCCACATGCGCCTTATATTCTAATAAATGAGTGCGATTTACTTACATTTAGGATTTAATAATGCAACCAAGTAACCATTTTTGTAAATAAAACTGGAGTTTGTCAATGAACGTCAAAACTAAAGTCTTTTCAATTTGTCAAAATCAATCAAAAACAATAAAATAGGTTTCGAGAAGAAGAGGTTTCTCTTTTTTGACAGCCACTGAACAATGGCCACAGTATATTTTAATCGTATTTCACGTAGGAATAAGCTTTTTCCCGCGGTAAAAGTATCCTAGGTGTTGACCAGGGCTAGTAGCTACACCACAAAAGAGTCTCATGTACACACGTACTATATTTTCGAAGATTATCGCGAACAAATGATTTAGGGTAAAATATTTTCCAATAGATGTCGCTTTTCTATGGAGATGAAGTTTTCTAAAACGCGGTATAGAGGTGTTTTCTGAAATCTATATATGTATCCCTGTACCTCGACCATTTACGATTTTATTATATGTATAGATAGATGTATAGATATGTATAGATTATTATATGTATAGATATAGATGTTTGTATTGACATGTTGTTTGCAATTTTGCATGCCAATGATGCACATAGTGTAAATAAATAGGCAACATTAATCCTATATAACAGAAATATTCTCTTAGATGGCTGCGCTAAGTATTTTAGCGCCGCGTAACGTATGCGTTACAATACGAATATCCACCACAATTTCATACAAATACCGCTATTACCCGACCTCCAAGTTGTATTACTTTATTTTGATCAGTTGGTGCAAACTTGCTGAATATCTAACCAAAATTACGGAACTTTGATATCAGATGGACGTCCTTTGAATTGAAATACGAAATGCTTGCGGTTATTCAGAACTCACTATTTTAGGGTCGGAATTCACCTTCAAACCGGCAACAGCGTTCGGTGCGGGCGGACAGTAAAATGACAACTTGCAACTGCTAATATTTTTATAGTGTGTTACAGTGGAAATGTGATATAACAGAGGTAAGTTTAACCCATTTCAAAAAATCTAAATAAAATGTAGAAACCCTAGGGTGTAGGTACAAATAATCGGAAAAAGGGATAAGCTGTCCTTAATTCTCTATTTTGTGATTCATTCGCGGAATTCTGGAAAGGTAGCTGTTCAGAACAAACTGAACATATAATCTAAAATGGCAACATTTGTAGCTTTAGAAATATTTTTTGCTTATGGCAACATTCTTTTCCTTCTTTCTCTGTAATTCATACGGAAAACTGTGTTTTCTAGTTATTTTTAACCGACGAAAAAACAAAAGAGGAGGAGGTTCTCAATTCGCCCCGAACTTTTATTTTTATTTTTTATGTATGTTCACCGATCATTTAGAGAAGACTGGACCAATTAGTAAAATTCTTTTTTGTTTGAAAGCGTGCACTGCCCAGGTGGTCCCATTATCATCAGGTCAGGATCTGAAGGGAAGATCCTTAAAAATTCAGTAAATTCTTATATTTTGCGGCACATTTTGAAGCGTAATGTACTTATGTTTACCTACATGCCATGCCTACCCGTTGACATCAACTGCATGACAAACATCTGGCAAAGAAGCTTGTTAAAAAGAGGTTCGTTTTAAAGGTCGTATATGAATATTAGTCTGTAGGTATTTTATAATGATTCTTTATTCTCTTTGAACTCTTAAACGACTGGACATATTTTGATGAGAGCTATGTCAAAGGAATACTTTCGTCACCCTGAGCCACCATTGCTAGTTTTCTTGTAAAATAATTACGTATTAACTTGCAAATGATTGAATTTTATCAAAGGAGAGGTAATCCGGTCGCGAACGGACCTATTTAACCAAACTTTTTAGGACCATGATTGACGATAGTGTCATTGACGTCTTACATCACAGTTTGACTTAGCTCAAACTTATCACATAAGCGGTTTTCGAACGGGTGCGGAGCGGAACGGACGGCCGGCGGATGGCGTACGCGAAGCGATTTGCAACGTTTTGATAAAAATACCGCCGGTATCCGCCGCACGTCCGAGACTAATTCGCTGCGTATCCGCCGCGCATTAGTCGCGCGTTGCGCGTCCTCTGGGTGTTCGCTCCGCATCCGCTAGCAAACCGGTTGTGTGATAAGATAAGGCTCTTTTATCTCAAATCAAACCAATCATAATCGTTTTTGTTTACATTTATTTAAAACTTCGACAGCAGAAAACTTTTGCAAATAGCAATGTATATTTGATAAATTAAATTCAGCTACAGCTGAAGAACAAGTCCTGTTTTCCTATATAAGTAAATGTTTACAATAACATTGTTATAATATAAGCAACCAATGATTTAATGAATAGATCCCATGCTCTGTGCTATGCGGACGTACATCTGACTGAGAAGGCCTGGAGAAGGCTGCCTGGCTTACCCTAAAAAGAACTGCTGGTGTTGCTACAACTACATGGCCGACTAATATGTGGCCGACTAATACTTTGATTATTGTCCGATGTTAATCAGAACATTAATTTAACATGAACTGAACTGAATGAAGTATTTTATTGCAGCAGCGCAGTTGCATTTAGCAAAACCTCATAATAGGTATATTCCAAGTATATATTCGATAAGGTTGCGTATCACATTGAATGTGAAGAGCAAGCTGGTAGTTGTTGTGAAATATTTGCAAGAAAAACTGAGGTAAAGAATTATCATCATGTGACTGAACATCAGAACGAACTAAAAAAAGTATGTTGTATACCTATTTGTTTATTTTTAATGTTACGTCCACACTAACTAACTATGAAAGGTTGAGGTTCATAAACATAGTAGACGTACAACTACTAAGTACAAGTAAATCATTACATTTAGGGGGTTGAGATGGGACATCTGCCTCACATAGAAAAGAAACAGTCGAATATGGGTCACAAAAAAGTATAAAATAAAAGCTTTTTAACAAAAAATATCAACCAACGAAAACTGAAAAGCATAAAATAATTAAGCTTTGTACCTAAGTCAACCTTATAAAATCATTAGTTTACAAACTATCGGATGAAGGTACTATAATAGTAATATTTTCGAAAATATTTTGAGATACTATTCAATTTTGATTAACTAAGTTCATAAATTAATCTAAATGTGCCTGTCTAAATGATTTTGAGTCGGCGCCAATCATAATTCAAATATAATAAATAATCATCCATGGAACAAACATCTACCTACTACTATCCTGGATATACTATCCTAGTGTAGAGTTAACAAGCGTGGTGAATATGAAAATACTCTCCGTTAGGGAGATGATAGTGGACTGTAAAGAGGCGCCTCGCGCAAGTATAAAAATGTGTAAAGTATGGTAATAAATACGCTTCTGCCCAGTGCACCCGTCCTAAAAAGACGGACCCGCCCGCGGCAGACAGCTCCACCCCCGCTTTACCACCAGTCTGCGTCCTCTGTGGCGAGACTGGCCACCAGCCAACTACCGTGGCTGTCCCCGTGCCCCTAAGGCCAACCCCAAAGTTCTGGCGCGACTTCTCGCGAAGGCCGCCCAAGCCAACAAATCGGCGAGTGCTCAGAAGCAACCTTCTGACACCGCCGATAACTGCAACTTCCCGCCCCCCAGGCCCGCCTGGGGCCCCAAAACGGGTCCGACGCCCCAGCCCCCTCCCGCCAAAGCCCTTGGCGCCCCCAAAACCGCCCTGCGAAGCAGGCGCCTCCGCCGCCTGCTCCGCCCAGGCCAACCCTCCTCTAAAGCGAACGCCCAAGGCGATCTTGCCGACGCGCTTTCAGTTGTCTCCTCCTTCACGAGTCTCTTCGACGTTGAAGAGATTATCGCGTACTCTGAGGAGATAAAAGCAAATGCCGGCAATGCTGCCGCACTTATGCAAGTCGCCGTCCGCTATAGCGGTCTGGTTCTCGCTTTTAAAAACTTCAAACCCCAATGATGGATAGGTCAATTAACTTAGGGAACCCCAGTAGTGGTAGGACCAAGCCTCGGTCGCTCAAAATAGGCTATTTTAATGCCGACGGCATTAGCTCAAAGAAGATGGAAGTTAGCCTCTTCCTGAAAGAGCACAATGTGGACGTCCTTCTTGTACAAGAAACGTTCCTCAAACCCCATATGCGACCTCCACGCATAGCGCACTATAACTTGATACGCAATGACCGCGTAACGGGCGATAAGGGTGGCACCCTCATCTACTACAGGCGAGCACTCCACTGCTCGCCCCTGGAGACCCTGCCCCTCTCCTACATCGAGGCTTCCGCATGCCGCATAGGCATGACGGGGCACCAATCCATCACGTTGGTGTCGGTATACTTGTCTCCAAGTACGAGAAAGCCACTTCTTCAAAGTGAGCTCGTGTCGTTATTCAATCTCAGCGACTCAGTTATCATGGCAGGTGACTTGAATGCCAAGCACCAGTCATGGAACTGTGTCGCCAACAACACTAAAGGCAACCTCCTCTTCTCCTGGCAGGATGACATGACTTTCGACTTGGTCGCCCCGACCGTACCGACCCACTTCCCCCGCAAGGCAGGTCACCGTCCCGACGTCCTGACATAGCACTTCTACAGAACATAAGGCTACGCCTGACTTCTATAGAAGTGATTCAAGAACTGACGAACTCTGACCACCGTCCTGTACTACTCCAACTAGACCCGCGAAACGACCTCCCCGGCCCCTCTGGCCTGTGTGGTCCGACCAAAACTATAATAGACTGGGCGAAACTAGGCGAAGCCTTAAAGTTCCCACTCTATTCACCTCGACCAAATACCGACTAGTCTCACCACCGAGACCGACATAGAACTAGCCGTCTCCTCTGTTACGAATCACGTTAAAAGCGTCGTGGACAGCTGTTCAAGGACGGTTAAAATTACAGACGACAGTAAGTTTAACCCTCCGAGCGACCTTCGTGCTATGATAACAGAGAAGAACGCCGCGAGACGAGCGTACGAATCCTTCCCAACGCCTGAGAACAAACGGTTCTGGCGCGCTTTAGACAGGGACGTAAAGCGTCGCGCAACCGAATGGCGTAACAACGGGTGGGATCAGACCCTGGAGGAGCTGAAACCATCCCACCACGCGTTTTGGAAGCTTCAACGCACTCTAAAACAAGAGACCGTGACCGTACTACCAGTACTTAACCGCCCCGACCAGACTAAAGCCTTTGACGACGACGAAAAGTCCGAATGTCTGGCGGACAGTCTCGAAAACCAGTGCACCCCCAGCACGCTCCCATGCGACCAGACTTTTGTTTCGACCGTCGACTCCGAAGTCGCGCGTCTCACTTCCCTTCCCCCGACTAGCCCCCCGCTCAGAGCTATCTCTGATATGGAGGTGCGAAACGCCCTTAAGGCACTCAAACCGAGAAAGGCCCCAGGCCGGATGGCATCACCAACCGGGTCCTTAAAATTCTCCCCGACCACCTGATCAACCTTATCACCATGATACTGAATGCCGCCATGGCTAATTGCACCTTCCCAGCTAGCTGGAAAGAGGCAACGGTCATCGGCATTCACAAACCGGGAAAGTCGGCCAACGAGCCCACTTCCTACCGCCCGATCAGCCTTCTCAACCCCATTGCCAACTTTACGAACGCATGATCTTCGCCCGACTGCAAGATCATGCGGAGATAACAGAACTCATCCCCGACGAGCAATTTGGCTTTCGGCACCGGCACTCTTGTGTCCAACAAGTGCACCGCATTGTCGAACACATATCTTCAAAGCTAAATGACTCGACTAAACCGACCCCCACCGGAGCAATCTTCCTCGATGTAGCGAAAGCCTTCGACAAGGTCTGGCACAACGGACTGATATACAAGCTGTATCAGCTCGGTGTGCCAGACCATCTCGTGCTTATAGTACGAAACTTTCTGTCGGATCGCAGTTTTCGCTACAGAGTAGAAGGCACTCTGTCGTCCTCACTCCATACGGGCAGGAGTCCCCAGGGCTCCGTCCTATCCCCGCTACTCTTCACGCTATACACTAGCGACATCCCAAACCAACCTCCTCGCTCTGTCATCGTGCCATGTTCGCCGATGATACAGCTATCTATGCTTCTCACAAGAACGACGGCAAACTAGTCAAGATTCTCCAAAGCGCAATGGACTCCTCGGGAGTTGGTTCCGCAAATGGAGAATCGAGGTCAACCCGAAAAAAGTGCAGCAGTGCACTTTCGCAGGGGACCAAACCGGTCACTCCCAGCTGTAAAGCTTTTCGGCCAACCCATCCCGTGGGTAAATGAGACCAAATACCTGGGAGTCACACTCGACTCCAGACTAAGTTTCCGTAGCCACATTATGAAAGTACGCAACCGCGCGGCGTTCGTTTTGGGCAGATTACATTCGATGCTGAATCACAGAGCAAACTCTCCTTAGAAATAAGGTGAGAATCTACACCACCTGCGTCAGGCCAATCATGACCTACGCTAGCGTAGCATTTGCTCACACCTTCCATTCGCATCTGAATATGCTGCAGGTCATCAAAACCGGTTCATGCGCAGGGCTACTGGAGCTCCTGTACATGCGCAACGCCAACCTCCATATCGACTTAGGTCTCCCCACCATAAAAGACTTTATGAAAGAAGCGTCCCGTCGATTTTTCGACAACGCTGCCCATCATAAGAATCCTCATAGTTAAAGCATCCAATTACTTCCCCATCCAACTTCGAGATTCAAACGCCGCCCCAGGCATGTCCTCTGATGATGACGATCCCATCACACTAGCAGCCGCTGCGACCAACGCGAGTAGACTCATACACTCCACAAGCTCTTCAAGCAACCGCCGTCCCCGCCGGCGGGGACGCGGAGGTCCCTCATTTGTGCCCTTCTTTGGCAACTACCGGCATATACCCGGTAGACATAGTCCGATTCGTTCTTCCCAGAACAACTCGTAAGCCCAGTCTCGCCCCAAGGGCGTGATTGGGCTGGTTGTTGAACAACCACCCAAACACATCCGGGTGAGCCCTCGCTCCCCACCAATTAGTCAGGTGTAGTTTTAACGGACCCGGGTCCGGAAAACATAGAGTCCATTACAAAAAAAAAAAAAAAAAATAATAATAAATACGCTTGATTGGCGCCGACTCAAAATCATTTAGACAGGCACATTTAGATTAATTTTTGAACTTAGTTAATAAAATTGAATAGTATCTCAAAATATTTTCGAAAATATTACTATTATAGTACCTTCATCCGATAGTTTGTAAACTAATGATTTTATAAGGTTGACTTAGGTACAAAGCTTAATTATTTTATGCTTTTCAGTTTTCGTTGGTTGATATTTTTTGTTAAAAAGCTTTTTTTGGATAAGTTTTTCACGTTTATTGTGAATTCAAAAAAATAACTAGAAAACACAGTTTTCCGTATGAATTACAGAGAAAGAAGGAAAAGAATGTTGCCATAAGCAAAAAATATTTCTAAAGCTACAAATGTTGCCATTTTAGATTATATGTTCAGTTTGTTCTGAACAGTAGCCGTGGAGAAGGGCCCATAAATGCCGATTCCCAGAATCACGGGCTAAGTACCTACGTTTTTTTTGCCGTAGCCTGCCTTCATTAAGATGATTAGTATGAGATAATACCCAATGACACCTTTAGCATGTAGGAAAGTCCTACACTGGCAATATTGTTTTCATATCTATGTAAAGCCAATTGATAAAAAAGTAAACTATCTTCTTCTCGTTCGGTTTGATTATGTGTTGTACGTGCAGTGATAAAATAAATACTTATATTTTCCGTCCTCGTCAACAACCAAGTATATATAATTTAAAGCAGTCCACAGTCTTTCCACCGTAGCTGAACTAATTAAGGACTTCTTCATGGACGACTATTCCTACTTACCTATAAAAATGCAATTTTTTTGCAGTCGGATTATAAGGTACACTGTCAGTAGTGAGTAGAGTAGGTATTATTATTAGAGGACCCAAATACAAAGTTCTCGTTTGTATGAACTATGACAACAACTCATGCGAAAATCCTAATATCTTTGATCTGATATTTTATCATACCTACCTTACCTACATATACAAATAATTCGAAATCTCGCTAATGATCTAATTATCAGGTTAGGTACCGTTTTGTAAGGACGTTGTGTCGTAATATGATTTAAGTCGAGAGGCATGATGTCAGGCCCAGTTGTTTTTATTTATTTGGTCTGCGTCAGCACAAATAAACAACAGTACTTTTTTTATTGTGACGTGGCCTGTTGAAATCGAGGCGGGAACGGCCGCCAAATTGCCAATAAAAATGCCCAACGGCTCTAATAAAATCAGTATAGGTTACAGGCGTAGAGAGGTAAAAAAAGTATCGTATGCGACCCGTACAATATTGCGTTATTTGTCATTTTTTGTCAGCCATGCGACCAAGAGACGTCATGAAATGTGATGTGCGGCGTTTTTATGTTTCCCTGCCGTCCTTATCATAAATCAGTTGGGATCGGCGCAACATGATTTGTTAGAACACAAAATCATGTAGCAAAAGGATTTGACAATGTTTCATGACCGGCCGCCTGCCTGACGATAACCCGCTTTGGGAACAGGTGGGAACAAAGGATGCTATTGTAGGTGGTATCACCGCCACCATGCGGTTGACAATAGTCGACTCTACGTCGAGTTTTTACGAAAAATTCTGAGTGGATTAGGGGTGGCAGTATTCTTAGCAACAATTTGCATGGTTTCTGACAATCCGCATGTAAGCACTTTTGTAAAGGTTTTGGCCAAAAAGATACCCAGAATCGCCAGCAACGAAATGCATATAAATGAGTTCACTAGAGTATTGCTATTTTATTAAAAAAATATACAGGGTCCTACCTCATCTAGTACAGAAAATATTAGATAAAATAGATAAACTTATACGAGAGGCCCGTATAGTGATTACTCTTGCCCCCGAGTATATATTGTACCTACTCAGTTGTAGGTAGGATGTCAAATAAGTACATAAAATATAATCGCTTATCTAGTAAAATGATGACTAGGAAAATTATGTTTGATTCAAAGATTAAATATATTATAAAATATCTTGGATGACTTTGCTAATGTTTATTTATACAAGATGAACCCAGATTTGTCTGGAACGAAATGTATGTATGCCAACGAAATGTATGCAGAATGTAAAAAAATCAACAGCTAATATTTTAAGAGTCCATGAAACTGAACAACTTTCCCTAGGGGACATAGGTCGAATGATAAAAAAAAAATGTTGGCTCTCCCATACAAATTGACTCGGTCGGCTGGTACATTTTGTATGGAAGTTCCAATATTTATTTTTATATTTCGACCTATGTTCCTTGGGGAAAGTTGTTCAGTTTCATGAACTTCCTTAAAATATTTGCAGTTGTTTTTTTACACCTGTATACACAGGTACATTTCGTTCCAGACAAATCTGGGTTCTTCTTGTATAAACATGAAGCAAAGTCTTCAAAGATATTTTATAATATATTTTATCTTTGAATCAAACATATTTTTCCTAGTTGTCATTTAACTAGATACACGATTATATTTTATGCATTTATTTGACATACTACCTACAACTGAGTACAGATATACTCGGTGGTTGGTAACCACTGGACCGACCTCTCGTATAAGGTTTATCTATTTCATCTAATATTTTCTATACTAGATGGTAGGACCCTGTATATTTTTATAATAGCAATACCTAGTGAACCATTTATATGCATTTCGTTGCTAACATTCTGAGTTTTGTATGAACTTTATCAAGCCCTTTACCTACCATCTTTTTGACTACGCTTATGGCAAATAAATATCATTACCCGACTGCCTCAGAAGGAGGTTATGTTTTCGAGTATGTATGTGTGAAAATTCTTTTTCACGGGCTAAAGCCCAAACGGATAGTTGGATTTTGACATATGAGGTGTCGTTAGAATCATCTCAGCAATGCAAGTGACACTATATTAAAAAAATATTGATTATCAAGATAGCGGATTTTAGCAGCAAAATACTATTTTAGAATGACCGCAGTCGGGTTTTTTGTTTTTTAACACATCAACTAGTTTATTTATCATTTAGCAGCTACCACATGGCAAGTATATTTCATAAAAAAAATTGAACTGGCAAAATACCGTAAAATCGTGCTTCGCATGTGAAAACCACGTTATTTACTATGGGTAGGGTAGCTAGGTGATTATAGGTTTCTAACACGCTTTTTCACGGTCGCCATATTGGTTGTTAACTAAATATTTTTCTATTTTGGTCTTCAATGAAATAAAATTCTGTAAAAAATACTATTTTCTACGCTTTTAAAGCTTTCTATTTTAGCTTCACTCCAATTCTTTCCCGCGGGTGTCGTAAGAGCACAGAATACTAGTACTACGTCGAGACGACTAAGTGACTTGAGAGTTTTATGAAAAAATTGAATTTATTTTTTAAATTCAATCGATTCTACGGCCCGTATTTATAAATCACACGCAGCTCTGAGAACGATTTTGTCAAAATGTCAGCAGTAGGTACAAATGGCATCTCAAAATCGCTCACAAAATCGATCTTAGAGTTTAGAGCTATTTATTAACGGGCCTAAATGTCTATGCCTATATTAAGTTTATTATTTTCTTTGCGACATGCAATCAGAACGGTTATGAAAATATGCTATGCTATGTTTACATACGATGACAAATATTTTTTTCGCTTAAAGTATATGACATCAGATCCAATCTAGCCATGGATTTCACTAAAGTGGGTAAAAGCACAAATTAGGAAAAACTGCGCGTGGGGCGCCTTTACAGGTTGCTCACTCAATACTAGCAACGATTTTGACGCTTACTGACTTTAATTATAATCTCATAGGAACTCAAGCTTTACCTAAGAAGATGGTTGCCGCGAATGTCATATTTCTTGGATTAAAATTGTCTCAGAATCATTTGACGTTTTTGTGTCAGATTTTGCTGTTTTAATATTTTTGACAGAAGCAATTCGGGTTATTTAACACGTGACAATCGCAAAAATCTTAAATAGGGTCTAGTGAACCTTCTGTAAACTCTCTATTTTGTGGTAAAAGCACTTATGATTAACTGATAGGAATTATCTTGTCAATGTGTTTCAGTAATTTAGATTAATATGTAATGATACCTATAAAAAAAAACAAGGACTAAGTTACCCATTTTTCTAATTTAACGATTTGTTATAAAGTTTCGATTTAATAAGCATACAGTATTTTTTATGAAGGTATGCAATAAAGTCATGCTTAAGCACTGTATTTACCACGATTTGAAATGTCAATCGACGTAATGATTTTGTACCAAATTCAAAAATAAATGGAAGATAATGAGATAGGTACTTCAACGATACTTGACAACCTTTCAATAATCATTCATTGTTAATAATAGGTCTAGGTACTATCGCCTGCAAATCCACCTACCAATTTTAAGGGATCAACTTATCCTAGTATTTCTTAGTATTTGTATGAAAACCAGTCTAAGTTGGTCCCTTAAATGGTTAGGTCAAGGTTAGGGGGATTTGGCTGGCGATAGAAGGTATCTACCTAGATAAATAAAATATTCCTATCAATTCAAAAAAACCGTTTAATTCTAATGATATCTGTTAAAAAGCTGAAAAATGCATTAAGTTCGTAGCACGTTCGTAGACGTACGTTAACCTTTGCTACAATGTCGTAGCAATCGTAGCCATATTGGTTTTCTAGAGACGCTACGAGATCAGATTTTTACGAGAGAAACCCCTTAACGATATACATATAATATAGGGTGTAATGGACAGCTCTCCGAATACTCATGGGGTGCATTCGGACGATGAAACTTAACATTCTCCCATGAGAAAATTTTTGAGTGAACGTAATTTTTTTGCTTTCCATAGTAAATGCAGTCAGCTGATTGTGATTTTGTATGGGATGTCAAATATTTATTTTTTTGTTTACTTAGGGGAAGTTGTTCATCTTCATGGTCTGAATGCACCCTGTCAGTATTCAGAGAGCTTTTCCTTACACCCCGTAAAGAGAAAATGAAATCAAATTGTAAAAGTTTTAGCGCAATGATTCTGCTCGTGAATACAAAATATCTTATGTGGATAGGCTGTAGGTGTAGTGTAGTTATAAACTAAAAATCTGATTAATTATTTTGGTTGCAAAAGTGGTTAAAGCAATATGAAATGAATTGGATTTTGCGGCGTGTACTTATGTAACTATGATTAAATTGACCTTATTATTTCATTTTCATTATTATACCAAATTGAATTAAATATACCGGGAGTAACGGAAAGGGTATACAAGCCGAAAGGAGGTGAAGGTACTCATGAAGCTGAACAGCTTTCCAAATGGAACATGGGTCGAAATACGAAAAACCAATTGGGGCCTCCCATAGTAGGTAAATCAATTAGCTTATCGGCGATTTTGTATGGAAGGTCCAAATTTTTTTTCATATTTCGACCCATGTTCCATGGGAAAAAGCTGTTCAGTTTCATGAGTACCTTCACCTCCTTTCGGCTTGTTATAGGTACCCTTTCTGTTACTCTCTGTATAGATTCATCCCATTGAAATACATCGTGTAAAAATTTTATTGTTTAAATATGACACCAACGATTTTCCGTGCAAGTTGTCTGTCATATTTCATACAACCCAAAATTCCGCGACAGAGCTCATCAAATCACAGTTAAGTTGAAACCCAAAAACAAACTTTTTGGAAAAATAATATACAGGGAGTAAGAAAAAATGCTGTATCAATCCGAACGAAGGTCAAAGTACTCATGAAACTGAACAACTTTACTCACGGAACAAAAAAATTGGGCCTCCATACAAAGTCGCCGATCAGTTGTATGATTTACTATGTAGAAAGTTGTTCAGTTTTATGAGTACTTTTTTGACCTCCTTTCGGCTTGTTAAATACCCTTTTTGTTACTCCCGGTATGGGTAAATTATTTTTATCAAAACTAGTTCAAATATTTCCCTTGCGTGCGACCTGAGCTGTTATAAGTTATTTAAATTTCATTACAAAGAAACATTACAAAAGAAGGTTTAAAACGCAACCATTAAGGCCAGAATTTCAGCATCATATCATAAAAGAAAGTAAATGGTGTCATTTTTCAAATAAACTGCCTCAAGTTTGAGAAGTTAAAACATTCTATCGTGATTACGTCAAAAATGTAGTATAATTTTTATAACAAGGTACTTTAAGCACCTAGCTTTGTAGAAAAGCTAAAAATAAGCTACATTGCAAAATTTTTACTCATGACAAGTACTTAAGTACTTATTATATTTTTATTTAATGCATTCCTGTAGAAAATACTTTTTTATTTTACGAAGTTACACTTACCTGACGTATTTAAGACTGGAAATGATGTCAAATTCGTAAAATATTGGCTCAGTAGCCTTGATATTTACACCTCACAAATTATCCACTAAAACTTAAATTCTACGAAACAAATCTAAGCACAACAATAATGAATTTATTTACACAATTTCGTCACTAACTTAACACACTATTAACAATTTATATTACATTAAACTTTTATTGATTATTTTCTTCACAAAATAAGCATTTACCACTATGCAAACTTGACTATATTTCCCGACTAATTTTTCAAGGGACGCAAGTCGCATGCGATTCGCGCGAACGCCTAGAGCCGACTGAAACGAAAATACTACGAACGGACGCCTCACGCTTACGTGGTACACCTCTGTATTCAGAGATTGATTCAGGATACATCACTACATTCTTTAAGCCTTTCGGTTCCAGCAGCGCCAGCAAACACGCAATGCATATCTTTACTAGACTACATTTAGTAAGAAATAACGGCTGAAACTTTCGATACCTAGTGTGGCAGCGAGCAACAAGTCATAGGTACAACGTAGACATCTCTGATGTGTGAAATACAACTTGCGGTTATTGTAAACGTGTTGAGATTTAAGAATTTGTTTTCGGGAAATTTATGAATATTATTTCGGGAAATAAGAATAGATTGAAGAACAAATACCTAATGCCCAGCTATATTTAGATAGATGATCTATTATTATGAGTAGGTAATGATTCAAGCATTTTGTTCTCTTTTCGTGTATCTATTAGGAGTATTCTTCTTCCGTGTTTCGTGCAATGAGCAAGAAAGATGCATTGAATACCAAATTTGAAATCACTTTCTGTACTAGTTAAGCACGTATACATTATTAGAAGCCAAGCCACGCTTTATTAAAAATAATTGCATGTTTTCTAAGAAAAGTTGCATCGTACGAGTACCTATATCTTCAAAACGAAATTGTTCAGTGCATTTCACCCTAGAACCCTACTCTGTTTTTGATTTTACGGCTTTCTAAGACGGTAATTCACGCCACGTCTGATAATAGCATTTACTTACCATTTAATAAATTAAGGGTTGAATGCTTAACAAACAATATCGGTCGATAATCCTTTTACACCATGTACCGTGTAGCAGACTCCGGTTTGGTGCATAAACATTCATGCACTTTCAGGCAAAAAAAACTGTGAATAAATTTTCATATACTTTATAAGAATACATTATCTCAGTTGGCCGTTTAGTAGTAAAACTAGAAGTCACGTACGAGCTAACGTACCACGTTAATAAATATGATATTTAACTACCTACTGCTTTAAACTGGGTAAGGCAAACTTCATTGTAGGTAGTACTACAAAACAGAAAGTTTACAGGTGGATCACTCTTTGGGATTTTCGCGACTGTCACTTGTTATATAGCCAGGGTTGCTAGATTCAATACGAGGACGAAATACCTTCAGCTTAATCTGACACAATAACGTAACAAGAAATATGACGTTCATGGCATTACCTTGTTTCTCTGAAATTCCTGTTCATACCTATAATAATAATGGTTATTTATAAGTTGCGGTACCTTTATTTTATTTTAGTTTCTTTTATATTCAAGATGTATTTAATCAAATTATCGTGTACCAGCCCCTGAAAAAGTTGTGAAGCGAAACCAGTCGGGTACCTAAATAAAACATTGTTGTGTACACAACATCTTGAAAAAAAATACCAAAAAGACGCCGTCCATCCGTTATCTATGGATTTCGTAGTTTTTTTGGTGTTTTTAAATACTTTGTACAACTTTGTATTGTAAAATCATAAACGCTACCTACATAGATTGGCCTTTGGTAGGCTTGGTTGGTTGGTACCCAGTCGACAAGCAAGCAACAGCAATTTGACCACAACTTCTACGTTTGCTACAAAACTTCTACCAGGCGCTAAATAATTGTAGTTTATAATCTAAGGCTAGTGTTATTGTGGTCGGGTTATACATCTCATAGTATAGCCGCTATTTTTATTTTCCGGTAGGTTAAAAGACATAAATATGACTCCTCTCAAATTGATGTCAAATTAATAGAAAATGTAAACGCGCCAGCATACGACAAGACAATACAGTACAGACTTTGCAGCATTACTAATGTTAATGACCTAATATAAATATTATGTGTATCTTCTGGATTCGTTTTTGTTTGGAGATATTTTTCCTTGTGAGGTAACACACAATGGGTTATATTCTGATAGTGGTATTAGGTAAACAAGTCGTCATTTTGCAAAAAAAATAACCGACTTCACAGTCAGAAACACTTCATAGCTTGTTATTTGAAAACTACATATTTTTCTACTACTCCAGAAGTAGGCAACTCCGTAATCAATAAAATAAATGATAATTAAACTTAAATAAAAGGATCTGTAAGTGCATTAAAATCCCAAAAAAATAACAAAAGCACATCGAAACTAGAACAGTTCGTTTGAAATTAAAGCTAGGATATTTTTGTTTACTAACACATGCGTCATGCATTAATAGATAGATACATCTTTCAAGTCAAACTTGCTCAGTAGCTAATTAAGACCAACATAGGCAACAAATATTTTTTAGAAGTATTCTTCATTTCATGTGGTAGAATAAATTCTGAGAATGTTACATACATATAAGGGACTGCGAGACTAACAGTCATCCTCTTTTTTGAAGTTGGTCAAATTAAATTTTATGCACAATGTTATGCGTTTAAGAACAGTTTAGTGAATAATTGTGTTACACGCGTACTGTTTATTTATATTAACAAAAATGAAACCATTTTGCTATATATTGACGATATTATTAATTCGTGTTATTTTCAAAGAAGGTAAATATTTAAATGTGAATTCAATTCTAATGCTATGTATAATGTGCTTGTTATTTGGTGTAGTTTAGTTACAATTTGAAGATATAGAAACATGTTATTAAGTGCATAACTTAACCCAAACAACGGAGTCGTTCAAATCCTACGTTATTGGTAAAAATGTTTTAGGTGTTCAAGGACAATTAAAAACCAATAAAAATAATAAAATGTGGTTGCACTGTAATGGAAGTCGCTTTGGACAACACGAAGAAAATGATATAAAAAGATTCATTGTATACGACTTGCAATTCCACATGGTATCTGTAGAAAAGTGTGATCCAGTCCCTTCTTCCATAGCAAATGTACTTGAAGCAAATAATATAGAACCTTCTACAGTTCTAAGAGCCATTGTGGATATAGAACTATCAAGCACTGAACATGATTTGAAAAAAGAAAATTTTGAAGGACTTACAGAACTGGAAATGCTGGCTCTTGAATATTTGAACGAAGAAACCGTACATGGAGAACCGAAGCTAGGCTTTTTAGAACCATTTAAAAAGTTGATTTGGTTGAAAGTTTCTAATGCAGTATTACCACCAATGCCAATGGAGGCCACAATGGACACTGTAATTTTGGAACGAGGAGAATCATCAGGTAATGTCATATCTATACGTGCAAATATAAATATCTAATTGAATACATGTCCTGAAGTATAGGTACATTTGGAAGGATAGTAAGTACCTAAGTAAATTAGTTTGTCAGTTTGTTTTAATTTATAATTACTCTACAGGCAAATTCGGAGGATGTGACAATCTGATATCCCTTATCCTCATTCAGTGGGAAATACGAGAAGACTCCTGGCTGCGATCGTGTCCTGAAATCGATAGTCTGTCTATGGACAGCATGTCTTCACAATCGGTGATCAGAGCTATTCGTGGTGCTACCACATTGACAACTATTATAGCTGCAAAATGTAATATCTTCACTTTGCCTAAGGATATTTTTGATGGCATGACTGATTTGGAAACTCTGGATCTTCGTGACAATCATCTGAACGTAAGTTTTCAAGTTGCATGATAACAGCCTTTGTAAGACAAGGTTTTCTCATTTTAAATGAATAAATAACCTGCCTTAGAAAGATAGATACATTCTGTGAGCAACATGGTTTCTTTTTAAAGCACACACTTTTTATTTGTGTGGGTTGCAACTCAGTAATAATGTTTTACAGTATTGTAAATACATTTTCTTACAGTTTATATGCACAGGATATATTTTGATTAATATACTTACCTTGAGATCTTTTTGCAGACAATATTTCTAAACGGAGAACTTCCATCATTAGAAACTCTCACTTTATCTCGAAATAACATGGTGTATCAAATTCCAGAGCTTCTATATAAACTACCGAATCTCAAGTCTCTTAATCTTGACGAAAACACTTCCCTGAACTTATGTCGTATATTCAAGGAATACAATAAGTCAGCAGGTACCTACATTAACTTAATTCCATATTTTTTAACTGGTTAGCAGTGCAGTCACAGATTAGGGAAACGGCGCGCGAGGTGCCTTAACAGCAAAGGTCACTCAGATACAAACTTTAACTGAAATCTCAGAGGAACTCAAGGTAACTAAGAAAATGGTTGCCACGAATGTCATATATCTTTGATTAAAATTGTCTCAAAATCAATATGATGTTCTTGTATAAAATTTTGCTCTTCTGATACTTTGAGATTTTTGCCAGTAACTCTGGCTATGTAACAAGTGACAATCACGAAAACCTATATAGGGTCGATTGAATCTTCTGTAAACTCTCTTTGTGGTGCTAATTTCGTGAATTAATTAATTAATTTCAAAAAATTGTATGATACGATATTAAAATTAAATATATTGCTATTCACAGTACCCGGAAATAAAAACTCTGGATCTCAGCAGTATTAATACACGTATAGATTGTGTTGATAAAGAAAATTTTCCTGGCATCAATGATCTGACAATTAACTACTATGATGAAAACATACTGACAGTAAGTAATGGCAAAGAAAACATACATAATCTTGCTTTTCATAAATAACACGTTTCTATTTCAATACATTGATTACTTTAAGTTTAAAACCTTTGAAAAAACAACAATAGTGAGGAATGCTAGAGGCACAAATCCACGATCAATTTAAACACTTGCAAAGACCTAAATTTAAGAATAATAAAACTGACTTACTTACTTAAAATACACTCTTGTTTTTCTGTTTTCAGTTGCATAGTCTGTTGAAGTGGCAAGAACCTTTAAAAGTTAAATTGTACCATAATAAAATAGAAAAAGTTAACTTCACCAAAGACGATTACACTACTCTTCGTGATTCTAAAACTGACATAACTCTATTTGGAACAATACGCATACAATGTGATTGTGAACATGGATATCTAGCCCGAGCAATTAGAGAAAACCTATTAAAATCGCCAGACGAAGGCATAGATACAATAACATGCAGCGATTTCAATGACACAAGTTTATTGGGAACTTTACCGAACCAAACTGAATGTAGCAAGAGTCCGTGCGATGGATGTATCTGTAGACGGATGTGGGCAGACGGAGACGAACTTGGAAATAGGACTGTGGCAGACTGCCGAGGTGCATCAGTCGCCAGAATTCCACATGTCGAGGGACTTCAAAAATTACTGGCACATAATAACCGTGTTCAACTTCGTGGAGCGGACATTCCTGATACCTTGACTGTAAGGGCGAAATATAAATCTCTAAGTATGTAACGAAAGACACCTGAGAATAGTCCAGTCTTGGAATTTTGAATAGTAGAAAAATTGCAATAACTACATAATTACACACTATCCAAAATCCACAACTGAACCATGCACTGCTAAGTTTTGAATCTCTTAATACATTTTTTGTAATCTGTTTCAGGAACTCGACCTCACTCGAAACGACATATCTTCTGTTGATGACGATGTAGCAAGCAAGTTATTTTCTGTTGAGAATCGTCAAGTCCTGTTATCCGGAAACCCAATAGTATGTAACTGTAAAAATAAGAACTTTATCAACACCATACAGATACACAGGAAACAGGTTCTGGACTACGAAAATATCACGTGTGCTGGCAACGAAAAGATATTGCTTCGGAACGTTGATGTTACTAAATTATGTGACGTTCTCAACAATATTTTTCTGATAGTGCCTCTGGCTGTGAGTGGAGGACTATTAGCACTTGTATCACTGGCAATTGTTTTGAACTACCTCTTTGGACAAGAAATACGCATTTTTCTGTATGCAAGAGGATGGTGCCTATTCTGCGTCACAGAAGATGAGGAAGACGAGCGAGTTTATGACGCATTTGTCTCATTTTGTCACGAAGATGATGACTTTGTATGCCAGGAACTTGTACCAAAGCTGGAAGAATTAGGCTACAAATTGTGTATACATCATCGCGACTGGCCACCTGGTGACCTCATCCCAAACCAAATCATCCGATCTGTTGAAGCATCTCGGAAAACAATTATTGTTCTGTCAAAGAACTTTGCTTGTTCCTTGTGGGGATCTCTTGAGTTCAGGACAGCGCACGCGCGGGCCCTTAAAGATGGAGTGGCGAGAGTTATACTCGTAATTCTGGATGACGTCATCGACTCTGAGAACTTGGACAGAGATATTCGCAGCTACATCCGCACCAACACGTACGTGAAATGGAACGACCCCTGGTTTTGGGAGAAGATTCAATACGCGATGCGTCGACGTCGACCGCGACGGGACATTAACAATATTGAAATGCCGACTTCTGGCAACCCGACTCTGTACGTTGTGACACTACAAGAACACAATGCATGAATTTAACTAGAATGAGACAAGTTTGTATGGGAGATTCAGCTCTTTTTCATATTTCGTAGAAAAGTTTCTAATAAAAGCTGTTCAGTTTTGTGAGTAGAACACGCCCCTATAATATTTGTACATAATTAAATGAATAGAATGGTTGTATATAGGAGTAGTTCGCTGCAGATGCTCTGGTGGACGTTCGACCTTGTGATGAGTCGCGATTAGAAAGGAAGGAATGGTCAGACCTTGCATTAGGTCCGAATTGAGAGCAATTTGAAAGTTGGCTAAATTATAGCATTACACTTACCTCCGAGGTCCTGGTTTGTTCCCCAACTTGACGCAATTGGAACTAACGTCGACCTTATTGGCTTGGAATAAGAGCATTAGCTGATCGATGCCATTGAAGATATAAATTGAATTTACTCTCGATCGATAGTACCTAAATGGTTTGAGTTTGTTAACATTGATATAAAATATTTTGAACGTAATCAATCAGTTTTGATTAGAGTAACATTGACAAGAGAGTGCCTAAATTATTTTTATTTGATGCGTATCTAACGAAAATGTGTCATATTTATACAGTACATTTTGTTCATAAGGTATTATAAAGTTTTAATTGTTCAATGAATAATAAATTATGAATGAGATAATACTTGTTTCATAACAAAAGGTACATTTTGTTGTTATTATTATTTTTATTTTAGGTATTTATTCTACAACTTAATTGATTTGTTAATTTTGTCACGTCTTTGTCTCACATCAATGGAAATAATGGCATCGATAAGGTAGAGTTTATTGACCAACCTCAAATATTTTCAGTACGGTCGTTTGAATAAGCTATATTTGACAGATGTCAACATCATGTTAATGCTATGACATAAGGTCTATTTTTCTTTGTTGACATTGTCTTCTTTATGGGTTTGACAGCTGTCAACTGTCACATATTGCCTATTCGAACGGCCGTATTTTAGCCATTTGTTGTACAAGTTCTGTGAGATAGTTACTATCCAGTTTTCAGTCCTCGAATCGATGAAAATGTCTGAAAACAGACTACAAAGTATAATTAATTTTCGACATCACAGAAATCTGGGCCGTTCAGAGTTGAATGGAACGACGTGACTTAAAATTTCTATTGAATTATCAACAAAGAGGATGTTTTGCATTACAAAGTGAGCGATGATGCGAAAATATTGAAGATGGAAGTTAAAATATTCGTTGTAAAGTGAATGTGTATTTTACGGAAATCATAATGTAATGTTATTTGTTTGAACAGTACATAATTCGAATATATCATGAGTTAAGTAGGTAGGTATGTAATGACGAAAATAATCCTGCCTGCGGTGGAAAATTTTGCAAATCCAAAGACAAAAATAATGCAGTTTATTAAAATAGATTCAATAATTCAGATTATCCAGACAAGCAGTTTGTGATATGACTACTATATTAGATGTCAAAATTATCAGTATAAAACTTGGTCTAAATAGAACTTTTATGTGTCAAAATATTTATTTGTACCAAAATATGTACAACCCGTGGGTTGCTATCAGGAACTTAAAAAAAGCTTGTAAAATTTATGTGGAACTTGTTGGCCTTGGATAAGGATGCGCAAACGCAGCGTGGCCTACAAGCCTACAAGACATTCACCTCCTTATACTCATCTCCAAATTGTATCTAGAAGGCTTCGAGCAAAGCGATCTTAAGTCCCGTTCCAGAGTCCAGCGTTCCTCCAAGTCAGAAGGCAAGTAGTTTTTAAGGATCAAACAAGAAAGACAAGAAAGAGTATATGAATATATGACAACCATAAATTTTTCCCAAAACATGGAAAAAAATCTGCAAAAGTTGTCATGTAAAAAAACTATTAGAAAGAAAGGAATTTTCCAGCAATATGACTTTTATGGGGATAGCACAGAGATATGAGTGAGTAGACTTTCGATATTTTAATATTTGTTCTAATTTATTTTTTTATTTCACGACATGAAATAAAGCATCCAGAGAACGATAATTAGAGAAATAGAAACTAAGGAGTGATGGATGCGTTATACCTGGTCTTTACCTTTCACGCCTTCCTTTTGCTTGATTTTACTTGATATTACCTCTATTTAACGCGACACCCTCCTTGCAAAAAACCACATAAATAGTGGGGTGTACCTTAAAGCACAATTTAGGTAGGTAGTTAAGAAAATGATTGACCCTCAGCTAATCCCGGATCAGGCTGAATCAATAAGCTAAGCAAATATTGTATAGTTTATTTAAGTTTATTCATTTTTGTATAGTATAGTAGTTTTTGTTAAATAATGGTTATGTCGGCCATCCATTTACCTAAGATACAGGAATTCTCATTCTTAGTTTAGGAAATGGGCAACCCTCGTAACTATTTTATAAGTTTACCTATTTGTAATTAAGTTTATTAATAATAAAGAAATTATCTTATCTTATTATCTAATTATCTTATTCCGCCCAGGAAAGTCATGTTGCAGTCAGGTAGCAAACCTGACGCAACATATTGAGAACGGTTTTCAGCACGGTCTGGTCACCGGTGCGGTCTTTGTCGATTTGAGTGCGGCGTACGACACGGTCAACATAAGGAGACTTCTGGTAAAAGTAGCTGCCATAACAAGCGACCAGTCATTTGTCAATATTCTTGGCGAAATGCTGCGCAACCGTCGTTTCAGGTTCTTTTGAATTCGCAGAAAAAGCAGGTGGAGAAATCAAAATGGTCTTCCACAGGGTAGTGTCCTTGCACCTACCTGTTCAATATTATACGAATGACCAGCCACACCACCCTGCAACCCAACGCTTTATCTATGCTGATGACCTGGCCCTCACCTGCCAGGAAAAGAACTTTGAGGATGCGGAACGACATCTGACAGAGGCCTTAGATCAACTTTCTGGTTACTACAACAGCAACTCACTGCGGCCCAACCCATCAAGACGGAGTCCTGTGTATTCCACTTGCGAAACCGAGAGGCCAAGCGAACTCTGCGTATCAACTGGTGCGGGTAGACATTCAGCACAACCCCACGCCCAAATACCTCGGCGTCACCTTGGATCGCTCGCTGACTTACAAAGAAAATTGCGTCAAGTTAAAATCCAAGGTGTGCGCACGAAATAACATTCTACGGCGACTCACTACTACTAAATGGGAGCTTCTGCATGTCCTCCGCACTAGTAGTCTTGCTTTGTGCTTCTCGGCTGGTGAGTATGCAGGTCCCGTCTGGGCACGCTCCTCCCACGCTCGCCAAGTAGACGTGGCTCTTAATGAGTCCTGCCGGATCGTCACAGGAACACTGAGGCCCACGCCCGTACACCATTTGTACACCCTATCTGGTATAGCTCCACCGAGCATTAGACGACAAGCTGCTTACTCGGTGGAGAGAATAAAACAGAAGGAGGATACCAGACATCCGATGCATGGCCAAAGCCTACCTGAGTCACGTCTTAAGAGCCGCAGGAGTTTTCTTAGTGAACCTGCACCAGACAGCAGGGACGCGTCTACGATAAGACTGGAGCAGTGGGCAAAGGTACACCCACCTACGTTACCTCACCTCCCACTGGCGGAGAAATTACCACCGGGGGCAGACCTTCCCTGGGCAGTCTGGAAGTCTCTTAACAGACTCCGGGCTGGTGTTGGAAGGTGCCGAAAACCGAGTGAAGTGGGGTTTCTCCGACAATGGTTTGTGTGATTGCGGTGCAGAGCAAACAATGGCTCACCTTCTCTCTTGCCCAAACTGTGCTAGCACTTGCAGTATGCGGGACCTGCTGGAGGCTAACAGTCAGGCAATCAATGTAGCCAAATATTGGGCAAATAAAATTTAGTTGTTGTGCATCGATTCGATGAAGAAGAAGTTAAGAAAAGGTTTGTTAACCTTCCCTAAATATTTACAACTATTACTTATTTAAAGAAAGTGAATATATCCAAGTATGTGTGATAAAATTTATGTATGATAATTTTGTTGACAATTTCACCTAAATCATATGAGACCCTTGACCTGCTTTAGGGAAACACAAGGATACAGGATCCCAGGGGATCAAACATGAAAGTTTATTACACCTTTTTGGAATAACTTACGTCATGTTTGCTATTGAGGGAAACCTCATTTCTATCGGTAAACAACATACGGATTCCATCTTATCTTTTTGCCTGACTGCCTCAGAAGGAGGGTTATGTTTTTAG
This sequence comes from Phthorimaea operculella, assembly GCA_024500475.1. NCBI lineage: Eukaryota > Metazoa > Arthropoda > Insecta > Lepidoptera > Gelechiidae > Phthorimaea > Phthorimaea operculella. Next base: position 844,544 of record JANFCV010000186.1, on the reverse strand, counting down.
AGAGTATGTATTCACAGAAAAAATCTCATTCACGGGCTACAGCCTTAACAGCTCGGCGGATGTTCACGTATTTCTCGAAAAACATAGGTAACCTTTTATCTGGTAAAAAGATAAGATGGAATCAATATGTTATTTACCTCCGATAGAAATCGTTAGATTCGTCGTTAGATTAGTCTCAGAAGCGCGAGTGACAATGGTTATACCGGGAGTAGCAGAAAGGGTATAACAAGCTGAAAGTAGGCATGTTTCATAGGGAAAGCTGTTCAGTTGATGAGTACCTTACTCATGAAACTGAACAGCTTTCCCTATGAAACATAAGTCCAAATATGAAAAAATATTTGGACCTCCCATACAAAATTGCCAATCAGCTGACTGATTTACTATGGAAGGTCCAAATTGTTTTTTCATATTTCGACCCATGTTCCATAGGAAAAGTTGTTCAGTTTCATGAGTACCTTGACCTCCTTTTGGCTTGTTATACCCTTTCCGTTACTTCCTGTATTGCGAATTATAAATTTGATATTACGGCAGTCGGGTTTTTGTTTTAAATAATTAGGCTTGTTAAAAGTAAAGACGGTTCGTAGGAGCTTATAAATTATAATGCGTAACTTCAAATAATAGACTATTGTATCGAAGATTATGTGGGAGGAATACTTAAGAGGTTTTCATTCACTGTTAGTTCGTAACCAATAAGTGCCTGTATTGAGGTTTAGCTGTATAAGTTTGGTCTCAGGAACGGAGTGTATGACAAAAAGAAAACCAAGCTACATACATCACCATCTCAGAAACTTCATTTCAGAGGCCTACAATTTACCGAAGTAGGTTTACATTGCTCTGACGCCAGGGTTTATCGAGTCATTCACTAGGTGTCCCAGACAATATGATAATTAGTTTTTCTCTACATAATTCTAATGCAGACTGTGGACAAAATAACTAACCTACTAAACTGTTACTATGTTACCTACTATGTAGTCAATTTTCCCGTTACCGTTTATTTTTAAAATTTGTGCCTGAAAATTGACCTCTGCTCACCGCTGCGACGTATTTTCCTTTGTCTTTTGGGTTTACTTATTGAAGACTCGTCTTACAGGTTTTATTTTCCTGTTGGGTTCCCGAGAAATATTGAATTCCTATGGTAGTTTTTCCATAAAGCCGCGTAGACAATGCCTGTCTACTAGACCCATTTAAGGTATCAACGTATACTGGTTATTCGTAATGACTCCACAAAAAACCATTAAAAGTTGATACCTGAGTAATTCGAAGTGCCGCTGATAGTACGAGCTTTACGCGGACTGCATAACAATTACTCGAACGACCTGCAAAGTTCATTGCACAGCACAGGCTATTACGCTGCCAGTGAGAAAAGTGAGTTGCTATCTTATTGATTGTTTGTGAGGTGGGGTTTTTGAAATGTATCGGTTAGTAGTAGCGAAACAAGAGTGGTGATTGAGGCATTCTCCGGCGCCGGCGACGGATACGCAGTCGCACTCTGTGAAGCAAGACGCGCGCACTTTCAAATCTCGCGTTCAAATTTCGATTTTTCTACTTTTTTTATTCAGTGAGTGTTGCCAGTACCGGCGCGGTGTTGTTTTGATTTTTCCTGTAAGTTTATTTTTACTTTCCTTTTTTATTTATTTTTTCAGTCGTGTTTTGATGAAGGATATTGCGGATACGTAAGCATTTTATGGGCTTTCTTAGGACTTCAAAGAACTGTCTATCTAATGAATGTATACTTATTACAAAACAGAAATCAATTTTCAAATGTATAAGACTTTGTACCACTGAAATGCTAGAGGTTTACCATACCCAATTTAAGATGGAATCTAGAATTTGCGAATTTGTTTTATATATATGACAAAATCGACGGGATCAGAGAATCCTAAAAATTAAAATTACTTACATTTTTACTATTTCTTATGTTTTTTGATTGATACTCTGTTATTTTCGGGAACAAATAGAAGAGTATTTCAAATAAAAATGCTGACTCTATCTTTCTACTGAATCAAACATAAACATACACATATAAAACGCATACTTAAGTATGTAGTTACATACTCCATACTAAAAAAAACATGCGATTACATATTATCACATAACGACGCCCATAAAACTGGTAAATCATTACCCTCCTTTCCGAGGTCGGACAAAAACCCTAGTGTGCCTATTCTCACATACTGGTATGAGGTGTTATGTCACAGTACAGTGAAAGTGGTAAAGTAGGTTCGACACTTAGCATGTACAAGTGTGTACTTAAGTTCCATAATACTATGTAATACGAAGCTTATGAACTATCTTGTAAAGTTGAATGGAATTTGCCGTGCGGTGCCGGCTTAGATTAGCATCACCCCATATATTTTCCATAGGTGTCGTAAGCAGCGACCAGTATTGAGGAATTTGAGGAGACAGGCTGACAATCTGTCACTATGGTGATACACAGTCTTCTAAATGACTCTCAAACTTGTTAGATGGTGTAAATGGACGTTTTTAAAGCCATTTTTACGTTCTGTCTAAGCCGCAAGAGATATAGGCGTGATATATGAAGAATTTCTTTAACCAGGGTTCATCGGGTCATTCATCTACTCATTGCCCTATCCTATACGATAGGAATGAGAGATTGGAATTCATTGAAAGGGTTCGTTTGAAAAAGTATCCATATGGATTTGCAGAAAACCTTGAAGGTTTGCTCTAAAAAAGAAGAAGATGTAAAATTACCCCAGTTCGGATTCGGTGAGACGTAACTGAAAAATTGCAAAAATATTTCCAAAAATACGGTTTTTTTATCTATCTATAACCTATATTAAACATGGGAACATTTAAAAAAACTACGGAAGCTTTTTAGGAGCTCTATCAAAATTATCCTGTAATGTTCCTTGGGAAAAGTTATTCAGTCTCAATGGCTTGTGAACACAATACTTAAAGAAATATGTTTTATACATTCTGTATGTACTTACTGTGCCTGCTTGGACATCTTCATCTCATTATCTGTAGCCGGTTTTCAAGTATTGTTACCAGATAAAACCAGTTATTGGGCTCGCAGAATGATGGCCAAAAGTAACATGAGCTTTAAATTTTGTTAAAGAATTATTTTAGATTTTCTTGTTTTGGGGGCTTTGGAGTGACAAAATAACAAACAAGCAGATGTATTTAAAAAAACTGTTTAAATGATTTGCGTTTAGAATCCGCCATTTCAAAATACAATTTTAATAAGTACAGTGTTACTTTTGTCTAGCTAGGTAGTCCTTGTTTAGGTCTAGTCCTCGACTCTACCTACACGGCATATCATTTGAACATTTTGCAAAATACTCGTAGTATATTTTTTTGTTACGTTCAAACAATCTTTGAAGAATTAGGTATGTCTTTTAAGGCTTTTCTCACGAACCTATTTGCATACCTCGCATACAAGCACTGTAAGCACTGTATGAAATCTATCGCTGAGATTTGCGATGCGATGCAAATTCTCAAATTATATATGTGGGATGCCTGACTCTAATGAATATGAGTCTTCAAAATAAGTGGGTTTATGTTGTAACACCTGTCTCTATAACTAATAGTTATCAAAACGAATAATTTCTTACTCTACTAATTTTGTGCATTGCGTTACATCGCACTAATGATGCATACAAAATTGGCATTCGCAATATTACCATTAAGATTTGCTCAACGACCACTCAGCCTACTAGACGGCACACTAAAGACGATTGCATTCTGTTAAGACAATAGATAAGTACGTACATTGAACTGACGTAAGGCGCAAGCTCCACAGAGGAGACGTGCAACGCGACGCGTAGGATATATGGCATCTGTCAGACAAGTTATCGCTGTCACAGATGAGAAGCGCGCGTGACGTGTGTAGCTTTGTCTCTTCTGTTTCATACATTTTACATGGAAATGGTTTAAAGCGTCCCGATATCACACTTCCCACGTCTCATACGTCTCCTCTGTGGAGCTTACCCGTAAGTGATGACTGATGATTTATAACACAACGCGGCCCTTGGCCAATCAGCTTGCCACCGATTTGCGTATCTCAACTTCTTTATACCGGGAGTAACGGAAAGGGTATAACAACCCGAAAGGAGGTCAAGGTACTCATGAAACTGAACAACTTTCCCCATGAAACATAGGTGGAAATATGAAAAGAAATTTTGGACCTCCCATAGTAAATCAATCAGCTGATCGCAGATTTTGTTACTCCCGGTAGAGTCTGTCTTGGACTTTCTACTAGTCTTACCTTTATTTATGGACTGCCCACTTTTCTTTAATTCGTCTTTGTGCAATTTTTGTTAAAGTATTTTATTTTGTGTTTTTGTTTTGAATGTTCAGTAAAGTGTTTTTATATACTTGGAAAAATTAACGCATCAGGCGTCTAGTACGCTGTGTGATCGTTGGATCAGCTCCTAATACAGTAGGTATTCATTACCTGTTTATGCACGCAATATCCGACTTTAAGGTCTATTAAAGCAGTGGAGATATCCAAAGAATTGCCTTCTTGCGGAATACACTAAGAATTTGTCAATTGGCCAGGTTTTTGATGTTTACTACCGATTTGACGTCGGATTTGGCAAGCAAGGACCTCATCCACGAAAACGAAAACACAGATTAAACGTAAAAAAAACTGTAAATAATTGATATCTAGTTTATTTTTGCGGTAAGGCGGGAATAACACGTATTTAAGCGCTACGAAACACATACGTTAGGAAAATACGTATTTCCAGCTTATTTTCATTTTCATACAAATACGTTCGAAACGGTATGACAGGCGCTTCCGCTAGTGCTGCACATCGCACAACGCTGCGACGACGAATGCGTTTGTCAAACAAAGCGGTTGACATAAACCGTATTTGTATGGGAATACGATTCGTTATGTCCTAACCTATGCATTACAAAGCGCTACGTGTGATCCTCACCAAAATGTAAAAAACGTACCTAAAAACGGTTGTGCTATGCTTAATTAACTGTATGAATAAGTACCTACAATTTTCCCAAACATCACCTAAAAGTTCGTCATAAAACATCGTTATGAAAATATTTATCAATCGACAAATAAATACTAAATATTGAACAAAAAACCTATGAAGAAACAGTAGATACCAAAATTGAAGTCGTTGCGTGCAACTTCTAATGACAACAATTTTGTCAATAAAAATCACTACAAGTAAAATAAACTAATCGTTAGAAGTTCAAGAACATACGTTTTTTCACGTTTGTGTTTGTATGAAATATGAATGAAATGTCGGCATATGCGCGAGCGCAGACCGACCGACAGGAATGTCGAGAAACTCAAGTTTTTTGCCTCCGTACTCTGCGTGGATTAATAGTGGATAGACATTCACAGTGACGTATTCAGAGAGAAAAAGTCAGGCCAGATAAAGGAAGATGCGAAAATGGTAGATGAAGACCAAAAAAATATAGGTCACTTCACATAGAAAAATCAAGCAGAAGGAGGAAAATGCTAAAAGCGAACTAGCTGTATAGCACTAATTAGAGAAATGCGCTACCTAATATTAAGGCCAGAAGAAAATTCAGATAAAACTACTATGATACCTACTCTCTGTCTCTTTCTCTGTCTCACACTCTTTTCGTGTGGGACATGAGTTCATCGGGTCTGTACGGGTTTGGACGACTGATACCTCTACATAATTAAATTAATAAATGTATGTCATTGGATTTTCACTTTCTAAACGTTGTCACCCGTGACAAAATCGACTCTCTTTTACCAGGTTTTCCGCTTGGTCAGCTGTCAACCGGTGCATTTCAACGATTTCATTTCACCTTAACTAGGAGAAAATGGACATGGCAGTGGGCAGTATTGATAGGTAGAAGGTTCTGGAGTGGCGACCACCAGAAGCCTATATCTGCTAAATGAAAATCGTTTCAGCTGTGTGTCGACGGCATGTAAGTTACACGGTTTTGGTAGTTTCGTGTGAAAATTTGCAGTGGCAATAGATTGACAGTTAAATGTCGCTGGCATAACAATAGCTAAAAATTTGCAAACTTGGGGATCAGAGACCAATGACATTGGACGATAAAGGTCACATGCAGCCGTTAGATTCCATTGGATTAAAATTTTATGTCTATCAGTGGACATCTCATAGCTTACCATAATGATGTATGATGATGGTAGCCATATAGAAGAAAATACCTTCTACTCTGGATTCGTCCCTGGCTTTCATTCTGAGGGAGATTTCATGTGAACAATTTTATAGGTAGATGTGATCGACAAGTTGGAGATTACGGAACACAAAATTTTAAATTTTCTCGTTTGCATCGTACCTACAACATTTTTCGCACAGATGAAATTAAATTGCGTAGGTACCTACCTACCTACTTGTATTAGATTTTGAACGATTTAAAAATAACTTGGAAAAATTAACCATGTTTATTATTTTGATGGTACAATATTGGACACGTTTGACACCTAGACCATAAATAAATTGCGCACTTACCGGACGATATTGCGGTTGACAACCATCATACAAAATAACTGCCAGTGACAGCCGCAATTTTGATGCGGCGACGTGGGGTATAGTATCAGGTTTTTCACTTTTGTTGACTCCAATAAACTTGGAGGAATCGCGTTTCGGAGACCAAGATCCTCTTTGGGTCGCTGAGTCAGCGGACGTAGTTAGTAAAGAACTCACAATAAAGAATGACTATCAATAAGTGATATTTTAATGTCCTATTTTGAATAAATCTTTCATTTCATTTCATTTCATTTCATTTCATTTCATTTCATTACTGAAAAAAAACATGCGGTAAATATGAGAAGCTACCGATCATTCACCCCTTACGGGCGCCGAGCATTCAGTGAAGCTCAGGTGGTAAACACACTAATCACCGTTCGATTCCCGTCCGTGCCAGTAAATCTAGTTGGATGGGTTGTTTGCCCATCGGGTCGGGTCTCGGGATTGAGTTATCGAGGAGAGGATGGTCTGTGGAAAAATACGTGAAATGCCCGACTGAGGTAGAACACTGGAAAAAAAGCCGCCTTTCGTTTTCCACTTTTCCAGTTTACTTTTGAGAGCAACAGTGCCTTATTTTTCTGTGATTACTCGAAAATGTGTCAGCGGCTAAAAATACTCTCAACCCTAGTCCACTCAGGGTGTTTTGTAAAAGGAGGCGTAGAGTTTTTGACCTCGGCTGAATATCTGTCGACTAATTTAAGGTCAACCGCATGGTGGCGTTAGCATAAGGGCAGCTAGGACGATGATGGAAAATGTGTTAATATCAAAGTACATTTACTTTTATTGGTGTGTTTCGTTTGGCACAGTTACATAGCTGTCTGCAATATGCTACTAGAGCATCAGCTAAAAGTTTACTAATTATAAATTTTCTATCCTGCACTACTACCTATTTTATACTTTATTTAATGGTGACAACTTGGACTCAAAATCGAAATAGTATCAAAAGCTTCCACAATTTGTTAGTTGTGATATTTTGCAGTGATCTAATGTTTTATAGTGGTACAAAATTCAATTTTTGCCTGAAACGAATAACTATTTAAATTCTACAAGCAGCCTGCCTACACCGAAATATACCTATAAACGTAATTCTATGAATATCTTCCCCACCAGTATCACATTCAAGCAAGATACACGTAAAGAGCCCAATTTCACAAAGTATGTATTGGCGGGCGCCCAATACAGAGAGACGGCTACAAGGAAACCTCACTACACTCACACAGGCATCCACCTACACGCTGTTGTTTAGCGCGCAAAACCAAACCGCCTAAAACGGACTATACCTAGTACCGTCATTCAGATAAGCCATCTTAATGCTGAGAAGCCATAAGGTCTATTTTTCTTTGTTGACATGTTTCCTACTATGGCTTTGACAGCTGTCAAATATGGCCTATTCGAATGACTGCACTATAGTAGTTGAAAGTCAGCAGCGTTCGGGATAACAAAATGACGACTCGCAAGTGCTTTTTTGTAGTGTGTTATAGTGCGAGTGTCATATCATTATGATGTAAGTAAGCACCTTGTTTAACTCAGGTAGATATCTCATTTCGAAAATTCAGAATGAAAAATTAGCAACCAACAAGTAACTAGGCTTGGGGACTTGTGATAATATGCTGAGTCAACATCTTTTCGTGGCATCTTATCTTGTGTGCCTTATAAATTTGTGAAACATATTAAGAATTGTTAACCTACTCCTTGTATGCATGTCGACGAATAAATGAGTTTTCTTTCTTTCAAACCCTAGGTATAAATGATCAGGAAAACTGGCGAGCTGTCCTTCTGTAAATTCTCTATTTTGTGCCAATTTCGAGATAATTTCGGCAACCTACACTAATTGCCTATTCGTATTCGTCTCGTACAACGCGGGCTTACAATCCTGTCAATAGACTTATGCATTATACAAGGTCCTATTAAATTCACTGCAAATATTTTAAGGAATAGATCAAATAAAATATAAGCATACTAGGCAAATTTTAAAGAAATCTACACGCTAGTTTTCCAGAAAACTGCATTTGACTAAAAAACAAAACGAAAAGAAGTGCACCTGTTTGTCCAAACACCACATGAAAAATTTAAATTACGCGCCAAAATAAAGGTGTGATTGGTTGGTTGTTAGTATGCGTGCCGTGTAAGTGAATCTGTCTACGTGCATATTTTGGTATTCACAGTGGAAGCGGGATTTTGAAGAGGTAGATATATTACTCAAGTTAGTAAGCAAGTTTTAGGTTGTAGGTAGTTACATATCGAAACACACCTGCGTGTGAAATTAATAGCATAATTTCGGATTGTATGAATATGCCATCAGTGGCAGTTGTTGTCATATCTTATACAATCTCTTCTTGGTTGACACTTATTTATGAGTTATGTTATAATAACCCCGCCGTTCCGACGGTTCGTATAAGTCACATTTTTTTAAGTTCTTATTTAGGTGGTTGTTTTTTTGTAATTCGTGTATCAGCCCAGAGAAGAGGAATAGGTATATAATTTAAGATGGCTGAATACTGAAATGTGATTCTGTAATAAAATGTTTCTTAGAAACTTTACTGAACAAGATAAAAATCAGATTATAACAACCTAAAAATAAATTATTTTACAAAATGCTAACTAAAGGTCGAGGTTAGGTAGGCTTAAGTTAAGTTGTTGTAAGTGGATTAACTTTTGGGGTAATTTTATAAATACTTTAAGTACCTAGGTACTTATTTCTTTTTAGGCCAAAGTACTAAAAGATACGTCATTCGACCATTTTGAGTGGTAGGTATCTAATGCTGGTAAGGTGACAATGCTGGCTGAAAATATATGGCTGGTGAAATATGTATATTTTGCTCTATTCGACTTTTTATTTGTAACCGACTGCCTAAGAGGGTTATGTTTTTCGAGAGTATGTACCTATGTATTTATGTATGAAGACATGAAATTTGTTTTCACGGGCTACAGCCTAAATGGCTTGGTGGATCTGGACATGTGAGGTGTCGTTAGATTCTTCTAAACAGCTGTGATACTGGCTATATTAAAAATTCAAGTTACATTCGAGATGGCGGATTTTTACCGCAAAAACAACTTTGAAATTACAGCAGTCGCTTTTAATACATCTTGTTTTCTAAGATAACAGAGAAAGACGTGATACATAGCACAAACACATACACTCATCTCGCTTTCATCCCTTGTGGGGCTTAAACAATAAACAGTCGTCAAAATGCGGTCTTTGAAAGAAATAGTTCTTTGAGAGTTTTTCCAGTAAACTTTGTACTCTTCTACAAGTCAGTGATACTGATAGGTTGTCGGCCTATCACCTTAAATTATACTCCACAACCTCTAATGCCGTCAAGTTATGAATAAAAAAAGTTGCTAAACTTCGTCTTCTTTGTTCTTATTAAAATGCATATTACTCATCAAGCACAGACGAAATTACTCATCCTTATCACGTATAGAATAAATACATACATAGGTAATACATGTATCACGCCTATATCCCTTGCGGGGTAGGCAGAGCATAAACAGCCGTAAAAACGGCCATTTACACTTACATCTTATAAATGTTAGAGAGTTGTTAAGAAGATTGTGTATCAATCAATAATTATCATTTATTCTCGAAATAAGCTCCCTTTTAATACACGTTCCGTTCACGTGGAATTACGTGTGTTCTAGATATAAATAGAAGCGAGATATGAATAGAAACGTTCCTTTTCACTTTCCATAATCGTTGCGAGGACATTCACCTAAGAACAGCTTAAGACCTTAGTTACTCAGAGTGCTTAGTGCGCTTACCTACTCATAGGAGGGTTATACGTTCATTGGTCTTGCGTTCGTGTAGATATTTTCTTATAATTGAAACATATAAACTAAACAAGGAAATCGTGCTAACCAATTTTCACCACATGAGCAATGCTGAAAAACGGAAAACATGGTTGCAAAAAATATCTGCTAATATTTTAAGCGATGAACCAGTAAAATTTCAAAAACTTTGCAGGCGTGCTCAGACCATGAAATCAAAAAAATCTTTACTTTTTCTTTAAAAACTTTTACTATGGAGCCAATGGTAGCAATCAAGAAAAATGTTCCGGCCTCCCACACAAAATTCACGATCGTTTTTCTTGATTGCTACCATTGGCTCCATTGTAAAAGTTTTTCAGTTTCATGGTCTGATTGGGTACCTAGGTAAGTAGGTACTTATTTACCTACTCTCTGCCGGGTTCACAATTTTCCTTCGAAAGGGTCGAGTTCCTTGCAAAGAATGATTACGATACTTCAACCCTTTTAAAAGGTCTTAAGGTACTCAAGAGTGCTCTTATCGATTTCCAAGGATTACAAATTGCTTCTTGACAAAAGACTTGGACTGTGTTAGATTAAATGACTCCAATAAATATGACGTAACTACGTAACGTTACTGTTTTTTTATCGAACGTAAGTACAGTCCACTCGCACAGCCACATGTTATTATGTTGTCTTCGCTTTCATATGCCATCAGATCGCGCGCGGAATCTCTCTACAGATCTTCATTGTATCTAATAGCGGATTATTTTATGCAAGAGGAGTTTTAACGTCTGTCGTTTCAATTTGTTTACTTTTTTTCTTCGTTTCGGACACTGAGTCGTTCTACGACCCGATGAACCCTGGTGTCAGAGTTTTTCAACCGCCTACAGCAAGTTGCAGACCTCTGCCATGGTTGTGTAACGACCGCCATCATAGACAGCAACCGGCACCAACGGCAACGTGCCCATCCGAAGCACGGAACCATCTTACTGGACAATCAGGTGGTTCAGCCTGCAATGTCTAACCAGACTGGGAACAAATTCACAAGTGATAAATATCAACTTTGTGGTGGCTTACCGGGAATTGAACCCGGAAACTTTGCGTGGCAGGCAGGCATACTCACCACTGCGCCACATCGGCTGTCAATTTGTTTACGAAGTAAGGTTTCCAAAAGATGTTTGTAGCCCACAAGATAGGAAAAAAGCTCAAATTCACAAACTGTGAAATACATCGCCGTGTGGTGCCGGCTTAGAAAAGCATCACCCCATACCTTTCCCGTGGGTGTCGTAAGAAGCGACTAAGGGATTTGAGAGTTGATGTGTATTGCAATTTTAGGCGACAGGCTAACAACCTGTCGCTACTGTGACACACAGTCTTCTAAGAGACTCTCAAATTTTGTCAGACGTGGTGGAAATAAAAGGCGGTTTGTTACAGCCGTTTACACTCTGCCTACCTCGCAAGGGATATAGGCGTGATATATGTATGTTTGTATGTGAAATACAAAATCGCGGTACCTACCTATCAAGTTAATCTTACTTACGCATTATGCCAAGCACTATGGCGTAATAATTGAAGAACAATTTATTTGCATACACCCATTTGTTTTGTTACGTCGAATGCTACCTTCTACCTATCATCACATCGATAGCAATCTCAAAAGACAAATCATTCAGAGAGGAATTCTTACGAGCAACACGAGAGGGCACGTGAAACTCATCTCACGGTACACACACTTTAAGGTTGGAACTTGCATTATATATAGGTAGGTATCTAGAAATTTGAATTCAGTGGTAACAATAGTTCATCTAGGTATCATATCATCAAGGATTTGGCAAATTTTTATGACCAGCCGGCTGCCTGACGTCAGCCTTATTTAGGAATGCTATTGTAAGTAGTATCACCGCCACCTTGCGGTTGACAACAGATATTCAGCCGAAGTCAAAACTATACGTCGTCTTTTAGAAAACACCCTGAATGGATTCGGGGTGGCAGCAGATATTCTTAGCCGCTACCACACGGCAAATAGTTAACCAGAGGTATCAATAGTTAACGACTGAAAATAATTGTAGGTAAGTGTATCTTACACAAGTAAATCAGAGGAGATATGTGGTGCTTTGCGTCGTATAGAGATAAAACGTCCATTAAAGGGGAATGAGGACAGTGTATTATCAGATCGCCATGGTCCGATTCTGTCTAAATATTTCTTTGTTCTGTGGTTGCAATGAATAACGACTCTCTGCCGTGCCGGTAATGCTCCAAAAGTCGGCCAGACAACAGAAAACTAGTTTCTGTAAGTCGAACTGGCGACGATTCTTGCCAACGCATATTATATGAAGGAAAATTATCTATATTTACCAACAAGTGCCAACTACAAGGTACATGATACGGGGTGTAAAGGACAGTGTTACGGAAAATTTTGCAGGCGTGCTCAGACCATGAAACTAAACAACTTTTACTATAGAGCCAATGGTGGGAAACGAAAAAAGAATTCCGACCTGCCAGTCAGCTCAGCTACAAAGTCAGTCAGCTGATCGTGAATTTTGTATGGGAGGTCGGAATTTTCTTTTTCGTTTTCCACCATTGGCTCCATAGTAAAAGTTGTCTAGTTTGATGGTCTGATTATGCCTGCAAAGTTTTCGGTACACCGTCCCTTATACCCTGTATTTAAAATTGATAAAAAGGAGAACAACTCAGCATTCATTTCATTTCATTTCTGATTACGATCGTGTATGATTTTTTTGTTTGTTCGAATATGTGTTTCAGTGTGACCTAAAAGCTTTTTGGGGTTCGTATAAAGATGATTAAAATTAAATGTCATACATAGTAATTTTAAATACACATCACTGTCTTAATTCAGCCGCGAAATTTGGACAACATGCAAGAATTTGGCGCAATTCTGACCATTCAAACGCTATTCCCTCATACTCCGGAAATTAGGGCATTTGCAAAAAATAAATAATTTACCAAAGGATATGCTGTAGGGTACTCGAGCCATGGTAGGGTTCCAGAGTTAACTACACGACTAAGCTTATTTTTGGCATCCTGAATCACATTTAGATCTATCATCTACGGAATACTTTCCATCAAGAGAAAAACTGATTCCTCTAAAACCAAACAACAAATTTTAAAGTTCACGCAGGAGGTAGTAGTATCAGACTTAACAGTCCTGTGACAGCAGATTTTCCTATTTATAATAATTTTGAATAAGTAGATGTGTTAAAAAACAAAAACTCGACTGCGGTAATTTTAAAGTAGTAGTTTGCTGTAAAAATCCGCCATCTTGAATCTAATTTTTTTTAATATAGCCAGTGTCACTCGCGCTGCTGAGACGAATCTAACGACACATCATTTGTCAAAATCCAACTATCCGTTTGGGCTGTAGCCCGTGAAAAAGAATTTTCTTGTCCACATACATACAACATACAATACATACATACTCTCGAAAAACATAACCTTCCTTCTGAGGCAGACGGGTAAAAAGTTAAGACAATAACCGTCAGAATTGTAGCCACACGTTATGTAAGACTCAAAATTGTGCCGCATGGGCTTCATGAGGTACCCGACAATTGGTTACCGATGAGATGGTAATCGGAATCGGTATTGCGTTTTTTATAGAAAGTACCGTTTCGTATTCAGACAGCTCCTTGCATGTGAAAATTATACGGTCTTACGTTTAACCTTCGCCTTTTTGTAAGCATCTAGAAGTTATAAAAATAAAAGATAAAGAAAATGGTTTTTTTTGTATGCGTCGGGTTGTCTCATACTTGCAACTTTATAATTGTAAAAGGATCAAGTCTTGTGCATACGTACGGGTAGATAATTATTTTTGTATCAAATTAAAAGCCTATAGATAAAATAGCCGTCCAAGCTGGTTGAAAGCTTTCCCAAGGGTACGTCACAAGGCACAATTTCCCAAAATCTCTTTTTTAGACGCTAAAAATTCCTATCTTGAATCAAATTGAAAAACATTTCCTTCCTCCTAAAAAGTCTGAATCGGTTGGTCGGTACAGAGAAGTTTTCTTTTAAAGATATTGCATAGTGTTGCATTCCACTTTAGATTTCCCTAGACACCAGATTGTAGTATCACACAGAGCAGAGCGTGTTGTGATAAAATCTTTACCTACATAAACTGATGCTATGTAATAATTCTTTAGAATTATAAAATAATGCTTGTGTAATGGATGATTCTGTGTAGTGACAATGAAGATAAAGTTAGGTTGAGCCCTAAAAATGTCTAATAATTTTGTGAGAACATAGGTAATCAGATATAATTATGGCTGTAGGTAGATATTTTTGTAGTCGAATATAATCAAAAATTGCTTGTTTGGTTTAGAATAAGCTTAGACTAAAAGATATATGACTTTCGACTTTATGAAAGAATCAACCCGTACCTACTATTTTCGTACCACTATGTTTTACCGTTGGATAAGTCTTCAAATATGACTACCACGTGGATATGCTTGTCACAATCGCGACACAATTTCTGTCACCGTTGACTTGTTCATAAATATTAATCGAACAGTTGAATAATAATTCGATTATTAACAAATGGATGCTCACACGCACATTAATCGAATTAAACATCATTAGTTCATAATTGAAGTGAAAAAGTCGTTAGCAATTTGTTAATGAATGAGTTGTTACATTGTTATGTCAAATTATATAAAGGTCAGCGAGTGGTTTTGTTTGAAACCTACCAATTAGTTAGTAAATGGACAACTGCCAAACGTAATAATGAGTTAACATTCGCACACTACGACTCGGTGGCGTCTGAATCACAAACTAGGGAAACGGCGCGCGGGGCCTCTTTACAGATGGCTCACTCAGTATACTAGCGACGATTTTGACGGTTACTGACTTTAACTGGAAATAACCGTAATCTCAGGGGAAGTCAAGGTAACTAAGAAGGTGGTTGACACGAACGTCATATTTCTTGGATTTGAAATTGGATCAGAATCAAATGACGTGTTTTATTTATACTTTTTAGATTTTTGACACAAGCATCCCTTGCTCTGTAACAATTGCCAATCGCGAAAATCCGAAATAGGGTCGAGTGAACTTTTTGTAAAATCTGAATCATGTTAGACCCAGCTTTCATTCTCCTTACCTTTACCTTCACAGCCTTAAGAGTCCACTGCTGGACCTCTCCTGTATCAGAGGGTAATGCCATATTCACGAGGATTGGCGAGCACAGTGTAAAATGTTCAATTCACAGGAAACGCTGTTGCCCATTCCCTGAATAAATTATCCCTTAGTCGCTGTTTACGACACCATGGGTAGAATTGGGGTGATGCTATTCTAAGCCGGCATCAAACGGCAACGTTATTGTCCTAGTATCCTAAAAAAAGCTCATTACTATCTAAATCTCGCAATAGTGTCGTTTAAAAGA
This sequence comes from Phthorimaea operculella, assembly GCA_024500475.1. Taxonomy (NCBI): domain Eukaryota; kingdom Metazoa; phylum Arthropoda; class Insecta; order Lepidoptera; family Gelechiidae; genus Phthorimaea; species Phthorimaea operculella. Next base: position 828,947 of record JANFCV010000186.1, on the reverse strand, counting down.
CATCAACGTCGTCGCTGTTAGTTTTGTAATTTTTTACTACAGCAACACGCTGCTACTCACTTTACTGTGAGAATAAGGGTCGGTTTAATTGCCGTGTGGTGCCGGGGCAGACTAGAATAGCACCACCCCGTCTCTTTCCGTGGGGGTCGTAAGAGGCGACCGAGGGATAAACCCGACCCAAACAGCCAGGGCCAACCGTATGGTGGCGGTTAATCCACCACAAAAGCATTCCCAAGGAGTATTGACCTCTGGTAGGCGGCCGGTCGTAAAATGAAGCCAAATCCTTTTGCAACACGATTTTCTGATCAACAAAACATGTTACAAAATTGGGATGAGGGCAGGAAGATGAGGGGTCGGTTTAACTCAGACGTACTCAGGCTCTATGCATGTGTTGGTTTAGGTCCTTAAAGCTCAGCTAGCAATTGAAAAGCGTGTGGACTATGGTAATTTTTTTTTTGCGCTGCACATACAACACTCTTATAACGCCGATGACAAAAAGAAAAAGACTTTTCTAATCACTTGGCTTTTACAAACGCAATATTGCCTGTGTAGGGGTCTCTACCTACAGCATGTACCAGTACTAGGAGGACATTTTTATTTACAGTGTATGCCTATAAAGTAGGATGAATGAGTAGGTAAATAGTTGTTATACAACTTAGACCGAGACAAAAAACAGAAATAAACCTGAATACTGTTACGCAGCATCTTAATATAGAACAAGCTTGTGAGTTTAAGTTATTAGGCATTACAATAGATACACATTTAACTTGGGACCAACATGTCGAAAAAGTAAAATGTAAGCTTTCACAATTTACGTATGCACTGTCTACGCTTAATACAAACACCCATCATCAGGCGTCGCTGGCTGCATACTACGCCTATGCCTACGCTTGGATTAGGTACGCCGTGTTGCTATGGGGATAGTGTCCGGGCACACGATGTCTTCGTGCTACAAAGAAGTGCATGCGTATATTATTCGACATAAAACCGCGAGATAGTTGTACGTATTTCGTAAAAGAAAAGATTTTACCTTTAGCTTGTATCTTCATTCTTGAAGCCGCTATTTTGTAAGAAAAATATTAACGAATTTCAATTCTGTAAAGCGCTAGACGAAATAAAATACTAGAACTACCGAAAGCAAAAAATGCAAATAGTAAAAAACGGTCCACACTATAAATCTGTAAAATATATAACAGAATACCACAAGACATCAAATCAGCGAAGACAAATCTTTTATAGCAGATTCAAATCGTTACTTCTAACAAAATGCTACTATACTGTTGATGAATTCTTACACGATCCAGTCTAATGTAAACCTAACTACCTACTTTTTAGTCATTTGACAGACTTTAAAATAATTATTAATTTATTGTGACATTAGTGCCTAATATTATAGTTTAAAATGAATTTAACCATTATTTCTAGACATGCTTTAAAACTACTATAAATGTTAATATTTTATTTATAGATTATGTGTACCTAAATTGATTTAACTTTTGACATGGACTTTTGAATTCTATTGCATATGTACCTGTATATCGACCCTTTGAGTAACAAATGTCGTAAAGCCAAATCGCAACTTTTGGAAATCGCAAAAACTAAAAATGAAGATAATGTTGTGTATTTTTACATTTCTAAAGCTATATTAGTACTGTTTACATATGTTTTTGACCAAAAATCCCTTTCAAAGTGTATAAGAATAAATATGCTAACTTCAACAGTTCAAGAGATAGGGTGGCTTTACTACATTTTGTTTTAGAAAAATTGGTGGTTACGACATTTTTTATGTATGGAGACAATCAAAATTGTTATAATTACTTTTTGTTAAACGATGACCCACTTTTTGTAGTAAAATACAGAAATCTGGAAAAAATGTAGATTTTTGTAGGTAAAATTATACTTATTTGGTAGTTACGCTAATACTTTACTCAATCTTGCATAGTTTTTTCAAATTCAGATACATTGTCAAGCCTTTACCCCTTGCAGGTAATTACAGCATTAAACAGTAAAATCTGAAGTTTCAGCACTTCTGACTTACTTTTCGGCATATTTACTGGTGGTACACTTTCCACAATCAATAGTAAACAATTGTTGGGCTATCGCATAAAATATAATAATCGCGTACTAATGGATATGAAACTATAAAGTTCCTTAGTCACTTCATATAAGATCGATCGAAAGGCGAAAAGATGAGCTGGTTTAAGTCAACATAGAAAGTTTATAAAGTTTATAAGTTTCGTACGATGTACGATATTGCCTATGACGTTGGTAGGTTTATTTTCGAATGAGCTTAAAGAGTTGAAGTTGTGTCATCAAAATAAATAATATTATACTATAAAAGGTTACATTACATCTAATTAAGTACATATCTCTTAAGAGTGTGGTCTACTCACAAAACTGAACAACTATTGTCAGAAACTTTTCTTGAAATATAAATGTAATCCTATATTAAAAATAATTACAATCACATCTGAGAAATTCAATTGTTCTTTGATAACTGACAAGGGGTTAGGAGTCAGATATAGATTTTTTAAACAGTATTCAATTTTGCAAAGCATTAGAATGAGAACTAGATAATAAAGTATGCTGTATGCAACTTTTACTGGGAAAACTTCAGTTGATCGTGTGCATCTCGTCAGCAAGCCTAGTTAGCATACCAGCCTTTGATATACTAGCATTTAGTGAAAAGTTTGTGCCATCTACCAGTAAAATGTCAAAATTAGTGCAAAAACATGAAAGACTTGTGTTCGTGCTTTATTTTATATATGGCAAAAAAGCAACATCAGAGCTGTTTTAGCCTTGACATCTACAGAAGGATAGCAGGACCTGTAGTGTCTTGTGACTCTCTGTATTTTTTTACTATGTATGTTTTAGTGTACAATTAATAAATAATCTCTTGTCTGGATAATTGAGATTAAATAATAGTCCACTAATTTGATAAAACTAAAGAGATACTTATTGACATATGTGAAGAAAAACTTCCTTATTTTGAAATGTCCCTGAAATATTCACGGCGACAACGATCATATTTTTACAGCCGTTCACGCTCTGCCTACCCCATAAGAGATAAAGGCGTGATAAATGCAATGTATGTTTGTACAGAAAAAGAAAGAGCTACTACGTGCAATATTTCATGTATTACGTTGGGACAGATACATTTAGATAATATTTTCATTAAGTGTGTCATACGAAAATTACCAAACACTATCAAATTAAAGAAAAAGGATAATAAATTGAACGATTATAATTTGAATCAGATGAAAATCTACTGGGCTGTAATTTCGAATTAAAGAACTCAGAATATTGAACAAAAGCGAAAACAAAATCAGTCGATGATTGACAATACGAAAAATTATTGAAAAAGACGTGAATATTTGAAGAAAGTGAATATTATGTTGTACCAAATTATAAAAAATATTAGCAAATTAGTAAAAATATTTAATAAGACTGTCAATCCACCAAAAGAAGCTTAAAACACTTCAAAAATAATTTTTTATCATTATCTAACAACCAAGTTTAAAAACTAGAATTAAATTATGTGACTTAGTGATATCGTTCTTAATAAATTAATATTTTGATTAAATAAATACTTTTTTATACTACAATAATTCACCTCTTTTATCCACAGTAAATTCTGTCGTAAACACCAGTGAGGTAACAAATTATGTAGTAAGCCAATTGTTGGAGTAATCTATTTAAGACTTCTTGTTCATTACCACAAATTTACCTGAAATGGCTGCAAGCTTATCATGCTTAATGTTGTAAAGAAAAAAAGTATCAAATAATTTGTCTTTACGACAAATTGTTTTCACTTTCTTGGTCTTTTTGAAAATATGTCGTATAAGCCACCTTTTTACCATGTTACTTACGACACTTTTTAGTGTCAAGACGTCAAACAAGTACTTACGACAATTTTTTAAAATTACAGTTTTCCTTGTCTAAAAATCTGTGTAGTCAAGCCATTTTTTCAAGATATCAAAATTTTAAATATACAGATCGATAGAGCTCGTCAAACTACATAAGATGGCATTAAAAGCTCATTTTCGCCAAAATGGCTTTTACGACATTTGTTACTCAAAGGGTCGATATTTTGACATTTTAATTTTAAACATATCATTTAATTACTAATTTATAATGTATTACTTAGCTGACATGAACAAGATTTTTATTTTATATAATTATTATTTGAATGAAGTGTAATATTTAATCAATTTTATTTTAAGTTTTTAATACTGTACGCATGCATGTTTTTCAATCTTGCGATGCCCTGATGGGTTCATGTACCAAACTGCTATTGTAAATTTTATAACTTTAAGCTTGTACATGAAAGCATGAATAAATTGAATTGAATTGAATTGTTCTACAAACATTCCCTTGAGCTATATGTGTAGTAAACGTAGGTAACCTGAGGAAAGTCTACGTTCACCATTGGACTGATACAGGTGATGTGATATGTAATATTGCGTAGGTACTAGTATTACCAGAAACTCTACATTCGAAAAACCCTATACAATTGGTAGGTATCGATAGTACCAATAGTTTCAATTGTAGTAAATCTATTGAAGAGGAGCAATACTGTCGATACATCTTTAATTTACCGATATATAGTCTATCGATAGGCCACTATCTAGCGGCAACTCTAGTAAGATTATCTCTTGGTATATACAGGTCGCAGTATTTATTTTACAGGCTCGCATCTTGATTGTTTTAGATTGAAACCATAACTTGCTCGTCTACCTCCTCTTATTACTCCAATAAACTCATAATGCAATTTATAAAGAGCCTTTGTACGTAACATAAAAATCTCCTTCCGCCATGAACAAGGAAGATTGCTGTGAAATTTCCTTTTATTAAATTTGAGAATGAAAAAAACGTGCGAGGTAACGTTCTGCCAGATTTAATATGTCTTATCTTACATGTAACATGTTATGTACCTACATGGGAGCGTGCAAAAGAGATTCTTTATTAAAATTTCCCGAAAACAAACTTGATTGGATGCACTTATTAACAAACTTTGCCATTGTCGGTTCAAAATAACATCACTCCGATTCTGCCAGCTGGTGGCGTCGTAAAAAAAAACTGTGGTCTATGTGTCGTTAAAAATAATGTGAAGCAGAATTATTTCCTCCACGGCAAATCGCTTGCCACCAGCGCTTCCTATGAATTTTGCTCTGTGCTCGCCATTTCAGCTGTAGCATGGTGAATATAGCGAAACCCCCAATACCTAGGGGGAGGCCCATGACCACTTGTGATCTGTTGTGGCTGTTAACATACCTACATAAGCAGTATCTAATGTAAATTAAATTGTACGGACATATTTTGAAATAGAATTTTACAGGGATAAACGAAAATGCGCTCGTGGAAGCCATGTTAGTTTAACATTAACCAAATTTTGGTTTGTTTATTTTATGTACTGAACAAAGCTTCCGCCTTCCACAATGTGAAATTTTGTTTAACTTTTAGTGTAATAATATCATATTATATGGCGTGGCTGGGGGTTAAAATTTGAAGAATTCATTATGTTCGGAAGGCATGGTTTTAATTATTTTATGAAGGCTTGTAAGATATAAACGGTGCGGTAGTATATGCAAAATTGCTATGAAAATATGTTTTCGCACTTTTTCAACAGCTGATTTTCTTTTGTCTTTGACCATAAAATGACATACCTATATGTTTTTTTTTTCATTTATATTCGTGCCTCTACCCCCCCCAGTAGCGCTTTTATACAAAAAAATATCACTTTGACTTAGGTAAACCACCATAGGTAAGCATTTTCTTCTTTCGTGTGCGGGACCCTTAGTCAACGAAGATACGATGAGTTAATCAGTTTGTAGGCTTAGATAATTATCACAAGAACAATCATACATAATCAATACCGCACGCTACGATCACCCAGTTAAGGCATTTAGGCCATACAGCCTGCGGCGCGCGCGCGTTTCCCACGAGATCATGCGATGTGCGTACGCGCCGGTTGCATCAGCGCCATCTATACGCGTCCTCGGAAAAAAACGAGCGCTGTCGCAAGTGCGCGAAAGCGAACGCAATTAATTTGCGTGACGTAAGAGCCGATTTTGCCGTAAAGCGTGTATGAGGTGGGTACTGATCTGGAATATTCCTTGGGTTAAGTTTATGGGCTTGTGACACCTTTTGGATGTGCTGCGTTGGTATAAACGACGTTCGTTGGCACCGCAGTTCATCGGGAGCTGGATGACTTGGTGTCCTATATGGACAGAAGGAGGAGACGCATCAAAACTAACAATGTTAGGTACACGCCATGAAGTACCTACCCAACAAGTAAAAGCCTGTTTCTGAATTGTATAACTTTAATAACTTATACTCTCCTAACGAGTAATAAAAAAACACGAGATGTGTCCGTCGGAGACGTGCGACATCGCGACGCTTAAAACTGTAAAATGTATGAACCAGAAGCAAACACACACACACACACAAAGCTACACACGTGAAACGCTCGTCCCTTCGATTACGGCTAGCGATCGCTTGTCTGAAAGATGTCATGTTGCGCATCTATTCTGTAAAGCTTGCCTCTTAAACCCAGTTTGCATCAATAGTGTGGATCCTCTTATCCGTGTCAAAAGCACAGGCGATTAACCTACAAGTGGACCTTCAATTATTGCGAGCAATAGTTAATACCACTGCAGCGTTGCCGCAACAAGTTGCGAGATGAAATTGATCGTGTGAGCAGCTTAACGCCCGATTCGGTTATTTATATCGCCAGACACAGCAAAAACCGCCATTTGCACCTTCCACGCATTAATGCCACAAAGTAAGTATTGGCTAGCGCCAATCTTAATTCGGCATTTGATAGCAAGCCGGCAAATGAAAGCTTGCAATTGTTCGCGATCTCGGAAACGGCTCCAACGATTTTCTTTAAAGGCAATAATCAAATCTAGGCCCCCACTCGGTAACGGCTAAGAATCTCATGAAATGTAAACAAGATGATACGTTTTTTGGATCAAAATCTTATATTTATCATCTTTAGCCGAAACGGGAATCACAATTTATGTTAAAAAGTATATTTTTATGTTTTATTCCGGTCAAAATTCCGGTTCCCTGATGACTGCTGACATCTGTGACACAAACATAAAGGAAATAAGGGTAAAATGGAGCAGTTTTTAGGACCCAGGGTGCGTAAAAACAACTACAGCGCAGACAATCTCCTGTGTATGCCGTGTGATGCCGGCTTAGAATAGCATCACCCCAATTCTACCCGTGGGTGTCGTAAAAAGCGACTAAGGGATACTCATCCAGAGAATGGGCAGCAGCGTTCCCTGTTAATGCACCATCATGCACTGCGCTCGCCAATCCGCCTGCCAAGCGTGGTGAGTATGGCAGTACCCCCCGATAGGGGGAGGCCCATGTCCAGCAGTGAACTGTTGTGGCTGTTATGTTACGTTATGTTATAGCCGGGTTCGTACGTAAGACAAGCAACAAAAGCGACTACAACAACATTAATGATAGATTAATGATTAATGACATTTTTATGATTTATATACTTGCACATTTTTATGATGTATATGACTTTATTAAATAAATAATGATAATAGGCAAACTGCCACTGGCATTACAATGGCAAAAATATAACAGACCATATGCCACAGGAACTGCATAGGGTGATACGAATTCGTATTTGGAAACTTCTTTCAACAATGTCTTTAAACTTCTGATCAGGGGTAGGTACCATTTTACCCTATCTACCCTGCAAGTATTACATACTCTTTGAAACTCTCATAGAGAATAAAACTTCTGCCATACTTCTGCATTTCCTCTTTTGCTATTGTCATCAAGTTGTCATTTGGCAAAAGGAAGTATACCCGCACACCCGCAACGTACTCGCCGTACGCGCTGAATAATGCGGATAGCCTCGCACACATAGCCGCAAGCACAGCCGCATCGAATAGAATTGGTGTTGCCAAGAGAGTACTTTCCTCCCTATTTAATGGGTAATTTTGCCGTATGTGTGTATTTTTCGGAATTATTTTTCAAATAATAATTGCTGTCATTTTATGCCAGAGGCACGTTCAAGCAGCCGACTTTCGTCACTGCAGAACTTTCTCCGTGCACCACGCAGCTTCCCTTTATTCCCATATGTCCAACTGATCACTTCTACAAAAGAACAGGTCGGAATATTTTCTACGTTCTATGTTCTACGGTGGAACAAAACTTGTCAACATAAATACAGGTCCCGCTGTTTCAACTTTTAAAAAATATTATTGTTCAAGGAAGTAAAATGTGCAGAAAAGCAAAATGCCAATACGTCAAAGTAGCAAAATGTAAAATTGCTAAAATGTAAACGTAAAAAGAAGCAGAAAACATTTTGTTCCAATGTCTAAATGTTAAGGTAACAGAATGTCAATTGAATTTAAAAGGACGGAATCTCAAATATTAAAATGTTAAAAAAGCTTAAAGTTAGAGTGGCAAATGTCAAATAACCAAAATGTGAAAATGTCATTTGGTTTTTCTTTAAGAGTGACATAGACTCCAAAAACTTCGAAACTTTCGAAAAGAAAAACTGGAACACGGACGGTGAACAGCAGACTTTACTTTTTTTTTATTAACAATGGGTAAGCATTGGAGGTAATGTTGATGGGACAGTCTGGCAGCATCGACAAAAACTAAATCTTTTTAAATCGTTACACTGTCTGCGTGAGCTGATGACGTCATCAGCATTATAGTCTACTAGCTTTCCGCCCGCGGTTTCACTCGCGGTATTTATCTGTTTAGTCTAATAAAAAAGTTTGAAATACATTGTCTGATACAAATACAACTGGAGGTGGAGTTCGACTACTCGACAATAGATGGCGCCACAACTTGAGGGATTTTAAAACCCTTATATGTTTAAAAATACGCCCTTTAAGTTAAAACGGGAACTTTCTTGTTCGATGGGGGATAAAGGGCTATTGCACTATATAAGTCCCTTTATCGTACCGGGAATTCTTTTAAAGTTTTATCGGCTCATACATTTTATCAACTTAGTTTTATTATATATAATGATGATTAGCACTGGCTGGGGTATCCGTTCAGTTAGGCGCGTGCGGCTCGGCAATATTTTCGAGGTTCCACAGATTTTCATACAAAGAATCCAAAATTCGGCGAGTGCGTTGTGTGTGTGCGTGTATAAATACTTTCACCTTATAACTCTTATCAAAATACTTAGTTAGGTTATGCCATTTTAGGTTAAGAATTATTTTGCGTCGTTTCATCAGTTTACGGTTAGATCATTAAAAACTAAGTATGCCACCATGATCTAGACAGTGTAAGAAATACATTACTACGAGTTTAATAACTAGCCATTTCGATTTTCGGTGGGCCTAACCTTGTATGGGCATTTGATTATCACCTTTTGTAACTAAATGTTTTCAAGGGCGATAAATCGATCTAGATAGGTATCATTTTCCCTTTTTTGTAAGTTGTTTTAAAACTAACAGCGCCATCTTTTGAAAAACCGAGGAATATCGGTCACCTAGGTACCTACTGTGGTTTAATAAGTAAAACTTCTTTTGTCAGTAACACCGGCAAAATGCTGCTAAATTAAGTTAGTAAGTACCTAGATGATGAAGACTCGCAATGTTGTAGAAAGGCAGAAACTATCTATAGATACGCTCGTTAGTAAACAGGGTACCCGCGTGTCAAGGTGCTTCGTAAGTAATTTTCCACTTGACTGTGTTTTAAGATGTAATGAGACAAGGATAGATATTACAGTGATACGAATAAAAATAGATACTAGTAGATAGGTATACTATAAATTAATGCAAATCTAACTTAAATGTACATTCATCATCGTCTTCCTGCCCTTATTCCAATTACTTGAGGTCGCCGCAACACGTTTCGTTGAACACAAATCGTGTAGCAAAAGGATTTGGCTGAATTTTCCCTATCTACATTATTCTACATTTATATCCAATGTCGCGGATATAGATTGCTTAGAAAATCCGCCCGTACAGTTTCCATTTCTTTTTTAATCATCATCATCTTCCTGCCCTTATCCCAATCACTTGGGGTCCATTTCTTTTTTAATGTAGCTTCATGCAATTTCACGGGGCTTACATGACGAAGCACTAAAAATGCATTCCATTTCAACCCCTACAAGTGCTTATTTCGGAATGCAATTACACAAACATATTGGGCACGAAATGGAGGGCTTTGTACACACACCACCCAATTTGCCGGTGCACATTGCAACCGGGAGAGGCATTGTTCCCCTAATTATGTTGTTACGTGTGTGCACTGCTGCTTGATTAGTTATTTCGTTGCAGTAAAGGTCGGGACTCACGTGCGTATAGTTCAGTTGGGGAAATTTAGATTGTACGGTCATCTGCAGTATTACGTGACCCTCGTCCCCAGTTACTGATAGTTAGGTGACTGTACATGCCTAGCATGGAAAATATAAGCAAATGCTTCAGAAATAAAAAGCCTTCTTTTTCTTAGCTTTTAATAAAAATTTGATGATCAGCGACAGCCACTTACCTTAACTCAGTGCAAATATCGAGTGAGGCTGGGACTATTTATTGAGTTAAGGTTACGAACAACAAAAAGTTACGTGGGTTCAAATAACTCTCGCATGGAACCTGTACCTATTTTCTGTCTGATAAGGCCGCCTTTGCGCATTTGTAGTTTAAGTTTTCCTGTTTTAAGTTTGTGTTTTAAATGTGCAATAAAGTTTACTTACTTACTTTTACTTACCATTTATATTCAAGCTTGCCTCTTACAATTTTTTTCCCATTTGTTTCAGATTTTCCAACAAACAGAGACACAGTGACTACTTTCAAGATGTCTGCAGTTCGGAATTGGGCGAGCGTTATAGGTAAGTTTGATTTATTGTATTGTAATGTATAACTACTGATAAGATTTTCTTTATTGTACGTACCTACTTAGGTGTAGATATGACCCCTCGCCGTAAACAGTTGAAACGTAGGTGGAGACTAAACCTTTTACCCAACAAAATCAAGTCGTAAGTTCGTAACCTATACAAGATGTGTGGTACATTTATCGCTAAGTTCTCGTACCTACAACATGCGATTCGTATTTATTTTTTGACCTACATAAAATTGACAACCCTAATAATCAACAAATAGAAATACACAAAGGTTCTCGACTAATTTATAATTAATTAAGTACCTAATGATAGTCAGCCTGAAAAAACGCAAGCCTGGTACTATGACCGGTTAGCTATTTCTAGCCACCTTCCTACATAAATATAAACACAGATAAACATAGTACGCCCTTATCCCTTTTTGGTTTACCTACATAAATATACTGTTTCAAATTATAGGTAGATACCTTAAACAGTGATAATTATAATGTTTGACAAAGTCAAGCTTCTATATTTAGCCGAATGAAATGAGATAGCCTCCATTTCATCCAAAACAACATAAAACTCAATTAAACTTTTCGCGAAGTTTGAAGTTGATAATATAACAGTCACTCATCTAACTTTACGTGTTTTGCCCTTTACTTTACATATGGGAATAAATTATAAGTAGGTAATTAATGTAGAAGGTGGCAGGCAATTTAGTTAATTACGAAATATCATTATCTATACTGTCCCACATTGCCATTACATACCTACTGATAGCACAAAATAGAGAGCTTACAGAAAGTTCACTCGAACCTATTCAGTTTTTGGCGATTGCCACTTGTTACAAAGCCAGGGTTGCTATTGTCAAAGATCTCAAAGTTAAGAATATGAAAACAGCAAAATATGATACAAGAATGTCATATAATTCTGAGCAAATTTTAATCCAAGAAATATGACGTTCGTGCCAACAATCTTCTTAGTTACCTTGAGTTCCCTTATGATTCCAGTTAAAGTCAGTAAGCGTCAAAATCTTTGCTAGTAGGTACTTAGTGAGCCATCTTTATTCGCGCCCCGCGCGCCGTTTCCCTAATTTTTGCTGATAGTTTAAACTTGTTGTAACGTAAAGTTATGTTTTGTACCTATAGTATGCGATTGGTATGAAATAAATTTGACATCTGAGCAGTACGGGAAATCATCAACGTCATCAAAGTCATCAACATCATACCTATTGGTACACCCTAGCCTATACAGGGAGTAACAGAAAGGGTATTACAAGCCGAAAGGAGGTGAAGGTACTCATGAAATTGAACAACTTTACCAATGGAACATGGGTCGAAATATGAAAAAAAGTTTGGACCTCCTCCCATAGTAAATTAGTCAGCTGATCTGCGATTTTGTATGGGAGGTCCAAATTTCTTTTTCATATTTCGACCCATGTTCCATGGGAAAAGTTGTTCAGGTTCATGAGTACCTTCACCTCCTTTCGGCTTGTAATACCCTTTCTGTTACTCCCGGTATATTGTAACTTAGCTGTAAGTTAGTAACATGAGCGAATAATGCTGCACAATAACTCTCTATCTTGTCGTGTTGCGGCAGTAACTGCGGGTGTGCCGCGGATCTGATATCAGCTATCTCGGCTCCATCATCACGCGCGTGCTTTATCTCCCGGCTATCGTCACTTTCCATCTGCAAGGCTGTTCACTTTTTGCATAATGCTTGTGAATACCTATACCTAATTATAACACAAGTAGAGTAATATAATAATGGAATGCGTTCATCTGAGGATGTTTTGCGAATTCCATACAACGTTTAGGATGCACCAATCATCATCCATGACCACGAAAAGTCATTAGCTAGGGATGTTCTAATTTCAGGGATCAACTTATACAGTGTAAAGAAGCATAATAATTATAACTGTGGGTATGTCGACGATCTGATATCACGAGCGTGCTCTAACTCCTGGCTATCGTCACTTTCCATCTGCAAGGCTGTTCACCTTTTGCATAATGCTATATCTATTAAAGATAGAATACATTAAGGTAACCGTGTTTTAAGAAGAGCTCAGCTAGGGACGTTTCGAAAATTCTTTGCAACTTTTCATCATCATCATAGGGTGCTTTCAAATTTAAGTTCGGAGAACCAGAATAGTAAAACCTGTGCCGGTTTTTTATGTTCGTTCATCACGAGCGTGCTCTAACTCCTGGCTATCGTCACTTTCCATCTGCAAGGCTGTTCACCTTTTGCATAATGCTTGTAAATATCTTTTTTAATAGATGCCTAGTGGTTACTGAGGTAATAATGCTCTGGAAAATGTTGACCTGACCTTTCGGAAATTCTTTGCAAGTTTTAGGATAGGACTTACCAAACATATAGGTTTAGGCAAACTTGCAAAATTTTCACCGCAGGCTGGATTTGAACCAGCGACCTTCGCCATCTGTACTGGCAACGTCTCTACCAAGTGGGCGGCAGCGGCATAGTTTTACAACTAATTCCCAGCGAGTAATCCGATTTTTACAGATTATATGTAGCCAAAGCGATGACGATTGGCTATATAGATTGTATCCCGAACTGGCGCAGCTAAAGAATATACCGGCAGATAAAGAACTGGCAACATTATTGTTTGCCTCGCTATCATATTATAGGTATGACATTTGAGCAGGATGTCAATAATCATGTTGCGCATTCGGGATATGTTCTTTATCTGCAGATAAAGAAGCATTATAAGCGCCCCAATCCTATCCTACTAATATTATAAAGGCGGATGTTTTTGTGTGTGTTTGTTACGACATCACGCAAAAACGGCTGATTAGATTGATATGAAAGCAGAAATATAAAAGGGCATCTGGAATAACACATAGGATACTTTTTACCACGGAAAAATGTCTCATTTCCACGGGATCACGCATTTTCCAATATTTTTGAAATAGGTGGCGTGACTGAGCCAATTCGCGTTTTAAACGTTTTCGCCGAAAACTAACAGCGACATCTCTTGGCGAATAATGCTTTTTTCCCGCGGAATAATAGGTTGCAGCGGGTGAAACCGCTGACGGGCAGCTAGTTCATCCATATAAGGGATACACTTATACCTACTGGTTTGTTACTCCCAATATTTCTATGGAGAACCAGAGTAATGAAAACTGCGGGTTTTATATCTTGGCTCGTGAGCTCATCACAAGCGTGCCCTATCTCCGGTTAATCGTCACTTTCCATCTGGTCGGTTGTTCACCTTTCTGCATAATGCCCTGGAAACCGCTCGACTTAGGATGTGGGTATTGCGAAATTTGTGAAACTTTTCGGATGTTCTCTATTATTTATTATAGGGTCTACGCACGGAATGATTTATTAAATTCTTTAGCATCGATAGCTTTATTCAATTAGCCCATTACTAAAAAAAACTAAAATTCTGAAAGATATTACAAATAGCCACCATAAAAAAAATTCAAACGCGAAGACATTCCTGAGTAGCCTCGCACTAAAAATCCATGTGTCGGACTGCCATCTAGGCGTGTTACATGCATCTCCATATTCAGTTGAGACAGCCACACGCTGCATTCGCCGTCATATGAATATGACAGTTGCACTTCGTTTCCAACTTTGAGAAAGGGAGCGCTCGTTCCAATCCCATAGATCGCTAAAAATCGCCCCGTCATGCAAAGAAACGCCTACACAAACCGAAACCCCAGCCCAGATTTCTTTGCAGACACGGCTGATTACACTACGCGGAGAATCTTTACTTACCCTGTACCCAATTCGGCATTATTGCTGCTGATTATCTTGCGTTACATACATTGCTGATTTATGTTGAGTTCGTTGCAATAATTCCTATAATATAACCAGTACCAACCAGTACTCAGCAATGTATGCCGAATCGGGCTCCGTCTGTAGGATAATGTAATAGCCACTTTTATTACTCAATCTAAACAAAAGTCACTACTTCGCGAAATCGTGCGAAGAGTAAACAGAATCCTAGCGATAAAAAAGCGAAAGTTTGTTTGTTTGTAGACTTTCACGACCGACTGAGCTGAGCCGAAACTCGTGAAAATGTACCTGTAAAATAAATAAGACTTTTTTTACATCTCAAAGGTAATTTGTGAAAAAGACGCAACGCTCTTGAAAAAGCTTTTCGAAATTAATTTAAAGGCTGAATATTATTTTAATAAATTCTTACTGAAAGGATCATGGTAAGTCTCTCCGGCTAAAAACACACGGTAACGTCCGTTAGTTTGAATTTCCGTCTTATTTTCAAAAATTATTTGTGCTTTACATTTTTGTATAATAAGAGTGAATATGTGCTAGCTACATAGCGTCACATAAGCTACAAACAGTTTGGTTTGATGCTTTCGTGGAATTTCAAAGTGCTTGCCCGTACAGCCATATCCCCAGAGACTTTAGATTGCCTGGATAGATGGCGCTTTTATCTCTCTATCGTGATGCCTCTGCTCTCATAAAAATTGCAATCAACTAGTGCAGTGTAAGTGCTTTTGCTTCCGGCATGCACCTTTATACCACATATTGTGATAATAAAAAAACCGGCCAAGAGCGTGTCAGACACGCCCACAAGTAGGGTTTCGTAGTCAACGTTTAAATATCAGGTTTTTCAGCATTACAAACTTAATTTTGTTGCTGGTTTGTTAGCAGCAGTATGATGACCAACCGCAAATAGAAAAACTCAATTTTTTCTGAAACCTTTAAGGGTACGATATCCGTTATAGTTTTCATTGTAACTTCAGATTGTAAGCTATATTCCATATTTATTTCAAATTTTTAGCGTTTATACTTTAGAAGTTACAGCTGGAACAAATTATGGGTCAAAAACGCCCTTTTTAAAAGCAAATATCTCGTGACAGAAACATTTTAGTGACTTTGTTTGAAAGAAACCTCACCTTAGTTTTAAAAGACCTATTCAACGATACCCTATTCAATATAACAGAAGAAAAAAAAATTTTTTGCCCCCCTTTCACTTGTATGGGAGGGGGTCCAAAAAACATTTGAAATATTTTTTTCTTAACATTTCTATATTTGGGTCAACACGAACTATCTTCTTACCAAATTTAATGTCGATAGCTCTAAAACTGACGAAGATATGAGGGCGCGGCATACAGACAGACAGACAGACAGACAGACAGACAGACAGACATGACGAAACTATAAGGGTTTCTAGTAGACTACGAAACCCTAAAAAGGTACCTAGTATTGCAACCTGAAAAGAGGGCCAGTAGGTTATTCATGTGACTGAAATATCCTTAGACCATAGGTCAAAATGTAAAGTAACCGCATTGAAACATGTTCATCCTATCCTATCCTGTCTAAGTACCTCTGAAACTTATAAATATAACTTATACCTACCTAACACCCCCTCGACTTGTTCGAAATGTTTCAGATTCAGAAAGTCCAAGTTTTATGATATTGTCATCTCCTTCTTTGGGAAAAGTTGTTCAGTTTCGGAGTCTGTAAGTAGAAATATTCACAGCATAATATTTGTAACATACTAATGACATTAAAAACGCATTTGATTACCTTTTTCCTTCAGTAATCGAATCTGGTTTCTCCAGATTGTATGGCCAATACTCAGAACACTAGACCACGGAGGCAGTTATCCACAGAAGGTATTGTAACCGTAATTTTGGCGAAACCAATCTACCTGATGGATGGAAAACTGTACGTTCAATACTAAGAGAAAATAATTGTTTAAAGGCAATCCTACCAAACAACCACTCGTGGAAAACTCGTCTCATAAAAGACGTACAGACGCGCCAAGACAAAACTTCGACAGTACATAAACTGGGTACGTAATCATAGGTACTCGCATATTTCTAGTCATATCATTAAGCATCTAGGCATAATACTGAACAAGTTCAAAAACTGCAAAAGTTCATGACATAGATTTTGCCGCAAAATTTAAAAATAATCTAGTCTTTCGTAATAAAATGAGTTGATTAGGGAAGATTTAGTCTAAGTAGTCACTTCTTACATAAGATGTGTTTGGCTTCTCGCCTAAAACAAGCTTAAAGTTCGCGTTTACTAAAATACATTTTATTTACGAGGCGAGTCTCTATGGCTTTGCTTCGGTTTCTCATGGCTCCCTCTTTGACAATTTATTATCTCCAAGGCCAGTCTGCGGTTTACAACTGAAGTTTACACCTTCAAGGGCTCGGTCCATTAGGCGCCGCATGTAGGGAGCAGATGGTATCTCTTGATGGGATGACCCCAAATTGGCTGACCTTTGAGTGCTTCCAGTGTGAAGGTCGTTGGCTGCCAGGTGGGTCGAAGCTGTGGAATTTAGTTGTCACTTCACTTAACCTGTCGCTGCAGTAATCTAAAGTTTTCTGAACGACTCTCAAACGTTTGTCAGACGTGGTGTAAGGTCGTTTGCGTTCTGCCTATCAAGGGTTATAGATAGGTATGATATAGGTACGTATTTTTGCAGAACTTTTAATAAACTGGATAGTGGTAACTCAAAAACTGCAAAGGTTCATGAGAATTTGCCCCAAAAAATAATATAGTCTCTCATAAGAAAAGTGAGTCTATTAGCAACGATTTAGTCTAGCCACTTTTAGGTACCCCTATATAGGTAGTTTTTTTTTCTCGCCTAAAACAAGCTTACAGTTCGCGTTTACTAAAATATATTGTATTTACGAGGCGGGTCTTTATTGCTTTGCTTCGGTTTCTCTTATGTCTCCATCTGCGACAATTTGTAACCTCTAAGGCCAGTCTGCGGTTTACAACCGAAGTTTACACCTTCAAGGGCTCGGTCCATTAGGCGCCGCATGTAGGGAGCAGATGGTATCTCTTGATGGGATGACTCCGAATTGGCTGACCTTTGAGCGCTTTCAGTGTGAAGGTCGTGGGCTGCCAGGTGGAACGAAGCTGTTGAACGAAGCTTATGTATTGCAAATTAAGGCGACAGGCTGACAACCTGTCCCTATAGTGATGCAAAGTTTTCCGAATGGCTCTCAAACATGTATAGGTGTAATATAGGTAGGTATTTTTGCAGAGCTCTTAATAAACTGGATAGTGGTAACTCAAAAATTGCAAAAGTTCACGAGAAAGATGGTGCCCTAAAAAATAAGATAGTCTCTCATAAGAAAAGTGATTAGTGATTGAGTATTAGCAACGATTTAGTCTAGCCACTTTTAGGTGTAAAGGTAGTTTTTTGGTTTCTCGCCTAAAACTAGCTTAAAGTTCGCGTTTATTAAAATAAATTGTATCCATGCTTTACTTTAGCTGTTCTTTATGTCTCCCTCTGCGACAATTTTGTAATCTCTAAGGCCAGTCTGCGGTTTACAACTGAAGTTTACACCTTCAAGGGCTCGGTCCATTAGGCACCGCATGTAGGGAGCAGATGGTATCTCTTGATGGGATGACTCCAAATTGGCTGACCTTTGAGTGCTTTCAGTGAATGTCGTTGGCTGCCAGGTGGAACGAAGCTGTGGAATTTAGATTATGTATTTTTGTTTGCATTTTAAGGCGACAGGCTGACAACCTGTCACTACAGTTTCTTATAGCTCCCTTTGTGGCAATTTATAACCTCTAAGGCCAGTCTGCGTTTTACAACTGAAGTTTACACCTTCAAGGGCTCGGTCCATTAGGCGCCGCATGTAGGGAGCAGATGGTATCTCCTGATGGGATGACTCCAAATTGGCTGACCTTTGAGTGCTTTCAGTGTGAAGGTCGTTGGCTGCCAGGTGGAATTTAGCTTAAATGTATTTTGCCGTGTGATGCCGGCTTAGAATAGCATCACCCCATTTCTTTCCTGTGGGTGTCGTAAGAAGCTACTAAAGGACTCGAGGGTATCATGTGTATTGCAATTTTAGGCGACAGGCTTCTTCTTTTTCTTTTCGTGTGGGTCACCGAGTCGTTCAACGACCCGATGAACCCTGGTGTCAGAGTTTTTCAACCGCCTACTGCAAGTAGCAGGCCTCTGACATGGTTGTGTAACGACCGCCATCATAGACAGCAACCGGGACCGACGGCTTAACGTGCCCATCCGAAGCACGGAACCATCTTACTTGCGGACAATCAGGTGGTTCAGCCTGCAATGTTCGAAGGTCGTTACATGGAATGTCGCAACATCGACAACGCTGCATCGAAAGGTCGCCACATCGAATGGTCGCCACATCGAAAGTCCGCCACATCGAATGATCGCCAAATCGAAAGGCCGCCGCATCGAATGGTCGTCACATCGAAAAGTCGCCTCATCGAAAGGCTGCCACATCGAATGTGCATTACATTGAAGGTTGCCATGTCGATCGGGCTTTAAGGGGCTCAAAGCCACTGTCATAGTGGCTTTGACAGTGGCTTTGACAGTGACTTTGACAGGGACTTTGACACTGACTTTGACAGTGACTCTGACAGTGACTTTGACATTAACTTTTACAATGACTTTGACAGTCCTAAGTCGCAAGTCGCAAGTTTAGAGTCGAAGTCATAGTCAAACTCAAACTCAAAGTCACTGTCAAAGTCACAATCAAAGTCACTCTCAAATCGCTGTCGAAGTCACTATGAAAGTCACTGTCAAAGTTACTGTCAAAGTCACTGTCAAAGTCACTATCAAAGTCAAAGTTACAACCCGATAAATACAATACAATACAAAATGCTTTATTTGCACAAAACACAAAAACGATATAACATACAGTATATACAAGAAAAAAATCAGTACAATATAGGCGGCCTTATTGCTAGAGTAGCAATTTCTACCAGGCAACCTTTGGGTGATGGAAAGAATGTGTACGGTGAAGCGGGATAGTGCATAGGTACATACATCTACATATACTAATAAACTACTTTACATACAAATACATACATTATATAAGATAAAATATACTAATATATAATTATAAGATAAACTAATACATAAAGGTATATGGAATAAGGATATCAATAGGAACAAAAGAAAAACAATCAGAAGAACGCAGATATATAACAAGTTACCAACCAGATATTCAAATCAGCTTACTTAAGATTAGGAGAGGTAAGAAAGTGTTTTTTAATTCTCTGAATCTCTTCCGGCAAAGAATTCCGATAAACCCTTTCAACCCGATGAACCCTTACGACCCGATGAACCTTTATAACCCGATGAACCCTTATGACCCGATGAACCATTCACCTGAAGAGGGAACATTCAATACAGCATTATACGATGCAGAAACATTCGACATGGCGACGACGACCTTCAATGTAATGCACATTCGATGTGGCGGCCTTTCGATGTGGCGACCATTCGATGCGGCGGCCTTTCGATGGGGCGACCAATCGATGTGGCGACCATTCGATGTGGCCGCCTTTCGATGTGGCGACCTTTCGATGTGGCGACCTTTCGATGTGGCGACCATTCGATATGGCAACCTTTCGATGCAGCGTTGTCGATGTTGCGACATTCCATGTAACGACCTTCGATGTTATAATCTGGACCCGTCCTAACCAGACTGGGATCAAATTCACAAAGTGATAAATATCAACTTTGTGAGTGACCCCACCGGGAATTGAACCCGGAACCTTTGCGTGGCAGGCAGGCATGCTAACCACTGCGCCACATCGGCTGTCAACAGTCTGGCGACAGGCTGACAACCTATCACTATAGCGATACACGACAATAGCTAAAACGGCCCTCAAATATGTGTCAGACGTGGCGATAACGACCGTACTTTTACGGCCGTTGATGCTCTGCCTACCCCGCAAGGAATAAAGGCGTGATGTATGTATGTATGTATTTTAGGCGACAGGCTGACAACATATCACTATAGTGATACAAAGTTTTCCGAATGGGTCTCAAAATTTTGTCAGACATGGTGAAGATATGTCTGTTTGGTATAGGTGTGATGTAGGTAAGTATTTTTGCAGGGGCTTTTATAAATTCGATCGTGCTTAACTGAAATACTGTAAAAGTTCATGAGAAAGATTTCGCAAAAAATATATGAAAAGAATGATCTAGTGTTTTTTATTATTAATAGAGTCTTTATGGATTTGCTTTACGGTTCCTTCTGACAACATACACTCTCTAAGTCCAGTCTGCGGTTAACAACTGAAGTTTACACCTTCAAGGGCTCGGTCCATTAGGCACCGCATGTAGGGAGCAGAAGCAGATGGTATCTCTTGATAGGATGACTCCAAATTGGCTGACCTTTGAGTGCTTCCAGTGTGAAGGTCGTTGGCTGCCAGGTGGAACGAAGCTGTGGAATTTGGAATATGTATTTTTGTATTGCAATTTTAGGCGACAGGCTGACAACCTATCATACCACTATAGTGATACAAAGTTTTATTTGGTTTCTCGCCTTAAACAACCTTCAAGTTTACGTTTATTTAAAATGCATTGTACCTATTTACGAGGCGAGTCTTAATGGTTTTGCTTTGGTTGTTCTTACGGTTTCTTCTTACAATTTGTAATCTCTAAGACCAGTCTGCGGTTTACAACTGAAGTTTACACCTTCAAGGGCTCGGTCCATTAGGCACCGCATGTAGGGAGCAGATGGTATCTCTTGATAGGATGACTCCAAATGGCTGACCTTTGAGTGCTTTCAGTGTGAAGGTCGTTGGCTGCCAGGTGGAACGAAGCTGTGGAATTTAGATTATGTATTTTTGTATTGCAATTTTAGCCGACAGGCTGACAACCCGTCACTATAGTAATCCCAAGTTTTCTGAACGACTCTCAAATGTTTGTATGGCCGTTTGCGCTCTGCTTTCCCAGCAAGGGGTATTGGTGTAATAAAGGTAAATATTTTTGCAAAGCTCTAAATAAACTGAATAGTGCTAACTCAAAAACTCAAAAGTTCATGAGAAAGATTTTGCCGAAAAAAATAAGAATAATCTAGTCTTTCGTAAGAAAAGTGAGTTGATTGATGACGACTTAGTTTAGTCACTTTTTATATAGGGTGAAATTTTACTAGTGACCGATAGCGAAAACTCAGAACCGGCTAGTGATATGGAACAACTTTCCCCAAGGAACATAGGTCGAAATACGAAAAAAATTTTGGACCTCCCATAATAACTGAAATCAGCTGATCGGCAAGTTTGTATGGTAGGTCCAAAATTTTTTTTCGTATTTCGACCTATGTTCCCTGGGGAAAGTTGTTCCTTATCACCAGCCGATTCTGAGTTTTCGCTATCGGTCACTAGTAAAATATCACCCTATATAGTTTTTTGGTTTCGCGGCTTAAACAAGCTTAAAGTTCGCATTTACTAAAATACATTGTATTAATGAGATGTGTCTTTATGGCTTTGCTTAAGTCTCTCTTATGAATATAATTTATCACCTCTAAGGCCAGTCTGCGGTTTACAACCGAAGTTTACACCTTCAAGGGCTCGGTCCATTAGGCACCGCATGTAGGGAGCAGATGGTATCTCTTGATGGGATGACTCCAAATTGGCTGACCTTTGAGTGCTTCCAGTGTGAAGGTCGTTGGCTGCCAGGTGGAACGAGCCTGCGGAATTTAGACTATGTATTTTTGTATTGCAATTTTAGGCGACAGGTTGACAACCTGTCACTACAGTTTCTTATAGCTCCCTTTGTGGCAATTTATAACCTCTAAGGCCAGTCTGTGGTTTACAACTGAAGTTTACACCTTCAAGGGCTCGGTCCATTAGGCACCGCATGTAGGGAGCAGATGGTATCTCTTGATGGGATGACTCCAAATTGGCTGACCTTTGAGTGCTTCCAGTGTGAAGGTCGTTGGCTGCCAGGTGGAACGAAGCTGTGGAATTTAGATTATGTATTTTTGTATTGCAATTTTAGGCGACAGGCTGACAACCTGTCACTATAGTGATACAAAGTTTTCCGAATGGCTCTCAAACTTTTGTCAGACGTGGTGTATGCTCGTTTGCGCTCTGCATACCCCACGAGGGGTATAAGTGTGATACAAATAAGTATGTATGTATTTTTGTAGAGCGATGTTTAGATAGGATCTATTAGAAAACTGAAAAGAGCTACCTGAAGGCCTTTGTCCAGCAATGCACAATTAAATACCGAATAACAAGCTGATACAGTATATCACGACTATATCCCTTGCGGGGTAGGCAGAGCTGAAAAACAAAAGTTTGAGAGTAATTTAGAAGACTGTGTATCATCATAGTGACAGATTGTCAGCCTGTTTAGAGCTGCAATACACGTAAACTTCCTCAAATCCCTCGGTCGCTAGTTACGACACCCACGGGAAAGGTACGGGGTGATGCTATTCTAAGTCGGCACCACGGCAATAACACACAAGACATACCTATCTCTTCTTGTCGCCATGAAGATACGTATATGCTACCGTTTTGGGCATATCATCTGAATTTATGGGAACAATAATATTTTTACAGTCTTCATAAAAAGAAAACATGATAACTTTATAAACGCCGACGATGTTACATTTTTAGTGCTACAATAAACCGATTTACTACTCCACAATGTCATTTTCTGCCTAAACAATGTCCTTGCAGTGCCTATATTTATTCCCAAGATGTATGTACAAAGTACAAACAAAACTACCAAGTTTGTATCAAACCACACTAGCGGCATACAACGCGACGGACTAAAACTCAAACCCGTACTTTAGTTTGCAAATTGAGGGCCCTTTTCCTGTCATGCGTATTTTCGCACGCGCGCGGATCTGGTCCGCATGCGGGCCACACGCATCTTATCTTTTGATACATGTTTTTCCTATCATGCGGCTAGCACGCGCGGGCGCGGAACGCGGATTGACGCAAACGAAATCCCTGTCCTGCGTGTGACCAGGAGCGTGCTATCATCCGCATGCGGGCCAGATCCGCGCGCGTGCGAAAATACGCATGACAGGAAAAGGGCCCTAAAGATGAGTTGTCCTTCATTTTGTTGTGTTGAATGTAGTATTCCATTCATTACGTTTCAATATAAACGAATAAATTTAAAAAAGACAGACAAAGTTTTTTTGATGTTGATAGGCACTCAGTCAATTGGATACAGGTGGCCTTAAAATCGCTAGTAAATCTTACAGCAGCTGTTAACTGTTTTCACGACAGAGTTCAGACGAGTCAGTTTTAGTGACAATCATAAGCAACCACTTGTTTACTGCTGTATTATAATCGTATTCGTTAAGTACGACAGCCAAACGCTCCGAGACGGACATTCCATAGGTGTGTCTTAATCCCAAAGTGCAAAACACATTAAAACTTAAGCAACTTTGACCTTTAACCGAATGTGAGTGCCGCTTCGAATTGAGATTTGTGTACACGGTAGCCATGTTTACCATTGTTGGCAAGACAATGGCCAAGTGGGAGTTGGCCAACCGGCTCCCACGACTCTCGACCTTCGGTGGTGAATGCCTGATTATGTTCTGCACTGTAAACATTGGACACGCCTAGGGCTGGCATCTTTTAGAATCTTGCTAATCTCAAGACTGTCGGTGTCTAAGAAAGATTACGAAGAAATTCTTTTATGAGTAAAGGTAGTTCGACCACGAGAGGATAGCCTAGCACAGTATCCTTTCTAAACCGTAAATAATAAGTTTTGTAGCGTCTAGCGTCTAGTATATTATATATTTGAGGAACAACCAACCGACATTTTTGAGTTAAATACACAATCCTGGCGGCCCTTACATAGTGTTCTAGAAACTTTTCTTAAACTAGGGTAGGGGCATGCGTGCTCAGAGATTCTATTTTAAGCTTCATTCTAGGTATTTAGTCGTTCTACGTTTCACTGTAGGTATTCTAGTCAATGGAATAAATTTTACACAACTAATTAAACTAGAATACCAGTTGGTGCCGAGTTACGAGAATAGGCATTCCCTCTATCTTTCCCGTGGAGTGGATGTCTTAAGAAGCGACTAAGGGAATTGAGAGTTAATGTGTATTGCAATTTTAGGCGACAGGCTGGCAACCTGTCACTACTGTCGTACACTGTCTTCTGAATGACTCTCAAACTTTTGTTTTGTCGTGGTATAAATGGTCAGTTTTACAGCCATTTACGATCTGCCTACCCTGCATGGAATATAGTACGTATGTAAAGAATAATACCCTATCTATGTACCTCTATTTGATATAGGAAATCATTACTAGCTGGGCTCGAGTGTCAACCAATCTGGCTTTTAATAAATAACTGTATGAAAACCCAACATAACTGGAACTGTTGCCTTTACTGCCTACATAATCTAATACAATCTTCCTTACGTAAACATAAATTACTGTCTTTTTATCTTCCACCGGAGCGAGCTAACTCGAAATGACAACACAGACGAAATGGTAGAAAAACATTTAATATTGTCTCAGTCGTTATATTTCCAGATAGGTACTATCACCAGCACATCAAATTACCTGTTTATGGGACCAACTTATTCTGGTTCTTCATAGAAATAATAAGAAGAAGCAGCATCGATCCTTTAAGCAGTTACATTGATGCACTGGCGATAGTACCTTCTTATTTTTATCATTAGGCTGAGAAATATTATGTAAGAACAAGATTTCTTGACGAGCTATCAATTTGTATGTTTCGTCGTTTGGTTAATATTATGAAAAGACAGATTACCCTCAAGATTATGTATATAAAAAGTCTCGTCTAGCCATAAAAAAGTATGTACAAATCTACGAGATCATCACAAGCACACCTCTATCGTTAATGCGAAATCTCTATACCTAATGGTGTCATTTTAGTACCAACTAATTATTTTATGCCTCTCTTGATGGATTCTGGAAATTGAAATTTAATATTGTTACGCATTTTGTGATAATTTACCTACTTGTTTTTTGTTATAAAGATCCTTATCCTAAGTAACGTCCGTTTGTGCGTTTTTTTGACGATGCGCTATCCTTTGGGTTTGAAAAATACGATTTTCCACCTTTTTTCATACAAATACAGTTTAAGGCAAACAGCTTGACAGACGCATCCACTAGCGCAAAAATATCGCATAAACCTACGTGGACGGACGGATGCATCTGTGAAACAGTTTAACAGAAACCATACTTCTATGAGAAAAATGACAAAACTTGTATTATACCAACCCATGCGTTACGCAGTGCAAACGCACAAACTGACGATAAAGGACTTGACTATTATGCAAACAAAAACTCATATTTCTTATTAAGAACAAATAGTTAAGGCTGAGTAAGAAAAAAGTGGCTCAAATAAGTCGGTTAGTAATAAAACCGAGCTAAAAGCCGAGGATTACACTTTTTGTCCTGAAAGTTCATTCAGTTTCCTCGGAGAGTAAAAAAAAGCTGCTCATAAAAAGTTATCGCAGCGAAAATCCGCATCATATTACTTTCAGTCTTATTCCAAGTCTAGGTTTCCAAGAAATCATTACTGTGAAACTATGAATGGTGGAAAATAGACAAAGAATATTGTTTGAGAGACGACGGTTTTTGCTCCTGCTAAATTCGTAGAATAACCGATTAGGTATTGGTAATGAAGTAGCAAACTACAATCGCGGCACTTTTGAGTGTGCGTTTTGCTGTGATTGGTCGAAAATGTGTCAATGTCAAGTTTAGATACTTATTGGTTGTTGTTACGTCATTTGGGGACAAGTGTTTTGCTGCCATCTGCAATAAGCTTTGAGTTTTCCTCCCCATTTTAAGCAAAACCGATGTCGATATAGGTACCTACGTCTGATTACCGACTCACATTGCAAGCTGGACCACTTGCTTGCTTACATGCTTCGAAGGGTCCCGTTTGCTGCCTATGATTGCGTTCTGGAAGCAGTTCGCCGACTTGCTCGTTTCGCAAACCGGCGCGATTCGCCAACTCGCTTTCTGCCGACTGGTGCGCTAGGCCTACTTACGCGATTCGCCGACTGAGCTATTAGTAAACTATAGCTACAGTGTACAGTTAATTACACATTTTATAAACATTTTGGCATTAGGGAATTTAATTTTTTTTTTGGTTTGCATCTGTATTAAAAAAGTGGTTTAGTTTTTAAAGTTATCCTTAAGCGCTAACATCACAAATGAGATTGTAAGTCTATGGCTATGCATATGCATGTGTAACGATGACGTCTCCGATGATCACTTGTCTGACAGATGTCATGATGCGCGTCGCATCACGCGTCTATTCTGTGGAGCTTGCCCCGTAGAGACAAAGCTACATATTTGAGGCGCGCGTCGCATCGAAGACGGTTGACGGTCACTTGTCTGACAGATGCCATACAACGCGTTACGATGCACGTCTTCTCTGTGGATCTTACGCTTTAATTTTTTTTATATGTAACAAGTCATTTAAAAGGTTGTTCAGTTGTTCTCTTGATAAGTTTATCCCTAGTACTTATTCAAAATTTCATATCATGCCATATTACGTTCTCGTATTAAATTTTCTTTTGTACAATAATACAGATCCATAAACTAAAAGGTTGTTCAGTTGTTCTCTTGATAAGTTTATCCCTATTACTTATTCAAAATTTCATATCATGCCATATTACGTTCTCGTATTAAATTTTCTTTTGTACAATAATACAGATCCATAAACTAAAAGTTGTTCAGTTGTTCTCTTGATAAGTTTATCCCTAGTACTTATTCAAAATTTCATATCATGCCATATTACGTTCTCGTATTAAATTTTCTTTTGTACTATAATACAGATCCATAAACTAAAAGTTGTTCAGTTGTTCTCTTGATAAGTTTATCCCTAGTACTTATTCAAAATTTCATATCATGCCATATTACGTTCTCGTATTAAATTTTCTTTAGTACAATAAAACAGATCCATAAACTATTATTATGTTCACTGTACATCATGACAGTTTGCTAACCGCGCAGTCGGCGAATCGCGTAAGTAGGCCTAGCGCGCCAGTCGGCAGAAAGCGAGTTGGCGAATCGCGCCGGTTTGCAAAACGCGCAAGTTGGCTTACCGCGCGTACTCCATGATTGCTTAGATGGTGGTCGTTACACAACTATGTCAGAGGCCTGCTACTTGTGTAGGCGGTTGAACAAATCTGACATCAGGTTCCATCGGGTGGTTGGACGACTTGGTGTCCGACTCAAAAAGGCGAAGAAGAACAGCCATCAAAATAAACTTTTAAATGTGGCCCGGCTGTAGTCAGAGGCCATGTCTTGCGCAACAGAGGAAAAGCAATGTCCAAATATAACACTGAATTTGTCGAAAACATTGAGTTTCAAATGAAATTCATGAGATCGTCTTTGGGGAGACTAGAGGACTTTGCATCCAAAGAGATCTACGGTTTCTTAATTGAAATGTGTTCTTTTCCTTTTGCTATTTTATTTACCCTAGTAAAGTGTCAAGCCACGCCAGTGGATAATACGCAACAGAACATTCTGCTCTAAGGCGGGAATCACACGTAACGTCCGTTTCTACGTTATTTTTGCGCTGCGTAACCCATGCCTTAGAAAAATGCGAATTTTATAACTTCTGCTACTATGATATTCTTCTACTTTGAGATTTTAAACAGTCGCAACCTTGGCTATGTAACAAGTGACAATCGCGACAATTGTAAATAGAGTCGAATAATTCTTCTATGACCATATCCCGTCAAATTTTTGGGCTGTCTTTGTGTAAGTATGTCTCTTAACTTTAGGCAGATGCTCGGGCAAAGCGTTCTAGTTTGATTAGTGTTCGTAATTTTGAAAAAGCGCCTTTTTATTTAAAAATTAATAAAATTTACTTCTCCAGTATCAAAATTTATAAAATATTATCTTACATTAAGGAACACAACACTTGATTTTAAGGTTCCGTGGTTATTATCACTAAAACTATAAGACATTTTAACGGGCTTTTACTCACAAAAATATTGGGTGCTCAAAATAGTAATAATATCGTGAGTAAAAACCCGTTAAAGGATCTTTTCGTTTTACATTAAGGAATTATTGATCCACTTTTTTCAAGATCTTTTTGTGCTGACTTCCTGTGCCTTTCACTGTGCCTGATCATTATAAGTTTTTTTTTTAACAAAGGTTTGAATGCTACTTTAGGGATTTTTGTAATAATGCTGAGAATAAAATTAAGATAAGATCTTAATTCTTTATCAACACGTCTATCAAAAGCACAATAGGTATTTAGTATCTATGTTTTTAGCCGATAGGGATTTATCTTAGGCACGAAGTTATTCGCTAGGTTGCCACATTTTTGCTTTTTACTTATATTGCAAACAATTTAACAAAGGATAAATAAGTAGGGAGATAGGTACTATTGCCAGAAAATCCACTTAACCATTAAAAGGACGAAGTTATACTGGGTTTTCATACAAATTCTAAGAAAAACAGTATAGTTGATTCTACGAATGGGTAGGTGGATTTGCGATATATTTCATTCAGTTGCGTGCTACGGTGGTTATTCTACGTACCGCATGGTTTTCCGGTATTCTACCGGATCCGGGATTTTCACAAAAGGATTTTGTTTCTTACCAAACAAAGACCATCGAATCGGCTGCCATTTGGCTCCATGCCAATATGGAGGCTGTCAAAAACCGCAATATAATGCGGCGGGCGGGAGTGCGATGTACGTAGAATCGACGCGTTTGTCACACCGTTTGACATAAACCGTATTTTGTACCTATGGGAATATTCAATATTCGTAGGTATTGTCCTACTTCTTCTTCTTTTGATTATGGCTTTTGCCAATAAGCAATTCAGCCAGTGTCAGTGTAAGGTATTGTCCTAACGCATGAGTTGCGCAGCGCATAAATAATAAAACACAAACGGACGTTACGTGTTTCTCGTCTAATTCGTACAATTCGTACAATACTTTTTAAGTAAACAAAGCCTAATCCCGGGTTTAAGGGATCAGATACATATTAAAGGTCAAAATCCTTTGAGCCGATTGGACAAAGTTTTGCAGCTACAATTTTCTTTGTCTGGGCGACTTTATGAATTACTCAGGGCGTGCTTAACTCGGACTTAGCATAGAGCTAGGATATTTTTGAGAGGTATCCTTCCGAACCAATAAAATGAAGAACGCGTCGTTTACTTTGCATGAAAACTCGCTAGTATTACTCAAATGCGAATTGCACAATTACGACAGGATTGAGCTCAGTAGTATTATAATTCGAATATTACCAACGAATCCAACGATAGATCTCTATGAAGATTTCAGAAAAACCCGATGACTTTTTATGTACTTTTAAATTGCGACTCAAAGATCGCGCAGCAGTCTACGGCAGCATACAACGCCATCTCACGGATTAGTTTCTCAAAAAAACGCCCATTGGCCGGAGATCGCGCAAGACAGGGATCAGTGGAAGAGCTCGTTTCGGAGGCCAAGATTCACTTTGGTCGCTGAGTCAGCGAAGTTAGTTAGTTTTATTTGCGAGCATCCCTCACTTCTCTCTAATATTTTGTTGTTCTGTGAGGATCAAGGCTATTTTATTTATTCGTCTGAAGGAAACGATTTAAAGCTCAGCTCGGTGTAGAAAGCGTTTTTTACTGCTTTTGTTAAAATGAAATTCGCTTCTTTATTATATTTCGGATAAAATTTCAGGCAGTCTAGGTATGTTGGCTAAATACAATTGATAAATTACTCTGAATGTTTAATTACCTACGATATTTAATACGCACACAATAAGACCAGATTAAATACCGTTTAAAAAATTAATATAAAATGAAGTTATTCAAATTCAGCAGTATTAATTATATTAATCTAGGTTCCATAACTTGTCAAATTCAGTCACGTTAATGATTGTCACAATTTTACCTACCCATTTATGGGACTAGCTTACTTTTTCTTAGTATTTGTATGAAAACCCCGTATAAGTTGATACATTAAGTGAATGTGTACTTAATAGATTTGCTGGCGGGCGATAGTGTTTAAATTTTACAAAGCTTTTTTAGTTTTCAGTTTGAGGCGGTGATATTTTTTTGTTGAAACTTTAGGTTTGAACCAATCTTGGCTTGAATATAGATATTAAAAAAATGTGAGGATATTATTTAAATAATTTTTACGACATCCTTTACCGATACTTAACCATACCCTACCCTTAAGCTATAGCACCTATTTAAATGAACACCCTGTATAAACGTTATCATTATCACAGAAGAGCAACATCCATCGCGCTCTCTTTCCGTACATTGGAAAGCACGGAAGTCGCTTCCTGAGATCATAGATTGCATTGCAGCCAATGCAGCTTGCACTTGCAGTGAGCGAAAGTGGTTGCAATTACGCTGACAACATGAGAACTCCATTATAAAATTTAATTAAACCGATCTAGTACTAGAACCAATCAATCAGACAATATGGCAGGCTGTGTGTAGTTGATATGTAGGTACACCTATTCTTTTTCCAGTCACCGGTCGTCTTTCGGACCGATGAACCCTGGTGTCAGAGTTTTTCAACCGCCTACTGCAAGTAGCAGGCCTCTGACATGGTTGTATAACGACCGCCATCATAGACAGCAACCGGGAGCGACTGCATAAAGTGCCCATCGGAAGCACGGAACCATCTTGCTTTTTGGACAATCAGGTGGCTCGTCTAAGTGATCATAGACAACAACCTGCAGCAACCTATATACATCCATTACTCGTAGAGTTTCTTTCGCTGTTGATATGTATGACTTATGTGTGTGTACCTACTTATTCAATCACGTAGGTAGATATTACTTATCACGCCTGTACACAAAGGTAGGTACTATCGCTAGCATATCCACCTATCTATTTAAGTTAAGGGATCATCAACCAGTATAAAGTAGGTCCTATAAATGGGTAAGTGGATTTGCTGGTGATTGAACCTTTACATTAGCAGAAGAAAGACTGTAACTACCTGCCACGCATCTGAATGTTTTAATGTGTAGATAGATTAGATCAGATTGGTACAAGGGAATGAGGAAACAAAGAAAACACAATTACTGAAGTAATTTGGAAGAAGATTACATTCATGTAAGCTCCCTAGAGGAAGCTGCCTGATCAGACGAAATCAAGTCACTGGGGTAGGATTTATTAAGGGTACGTAATTCACACATACCTATAGAAAAAGAAACTCTACGCGTGCTTGTGATTAACGTCTTATGAAATAAAAAAAATATAAGGTAAGTGAAAATAAGAAATAGAAAAAATGTCATACATCGACCGGGAATCGAACCCGGGCCGCATGGGTAAACGCCCCACCGCTCTGCCACTGAGCTATCGATGCACCGTCGATAAATGCCAAATTTTCTATCTCTTGATGCTCGTCTTGAAGCGACGATGTAAGACATTTTTTCCATTTTTTATTTTCACTTGTGAGAATAATATAGCACTGTGAGTGCATTAAAATCCCTATAGAAAAATATAAGGTACTTTTATTATGGGAACTAATTCTTATTCTAGACAAAAAAACTGCAGTTTCATAGTCTAATAACTGCACGTGTCTTTGCGTGTGGGTTTTGACCGAATCTGTAACAAACAGATAGCTCTATATCATTTGCGTGCTATTTACATAAAATTACTTAGTGTAATGGAAAATTTGCATTAAAAACAGTGCAATAAATAATTGGCACTTTGAATACTGCTGTCAGCAATGTATTATACTCCTAGTAACTCAAGTTACAAATCTAGGGATCAACGTAGACTAGTTATAATTGACATCTATATGAAAAACCAGAAATGTTGACCCCTTATTATCGATTGTACCTACTGAATATACACATAAATATAGGTATGAATAATTAGCAATTCACTTACTTGAACTTACTTCTGACGAAATATTTTACTCAAACAGTATGAGGTATTACATATTATCGTCAAAAATACAGTTGTGGGAACAGCTGTTTTAAAATTGTAATTAGAAGCAATGCCTTCCTGACGTGCGTATTCAATTGCTTTGAAAAGAAACATTTAGTTTAGGTATAATATCTACAGGGTGTAAGAGACAGCCCTCCAAATACTAAACCCAACGCATTCAGATCATTGAACTAAACATCTGCCCATAGAAAAAATATTTTTAACTTCCATAATAGTAATTTAATGTCAGTCTCCTGAAATATTTCCTTAGGTACTGGAAGTTTTACAGTTTCATGGTCTGAATACACCCTATCAGTACCTTTTCGAAGAGCTATCCTTCAGGTACACATCATCATCTGCCTGCCCTTATCAGGTACACCTCGTATTATATCAGCATATTTACAATTGGGAAAGTATTCTGTCTTATAAGTACATTCACCTTTTGTCAACTGCGCCACCGTTCCAGCTACAATGAAGTTGTTACCTCTAATAGTTTGTAAGCTCTTATAAGTCCTAGCTAGACTGATTTTACTAATGTTATTAATGAAGCAGATTAAGATGCTATTAGTTTGCCAGTAATACTATAAGCTGTTTGTTACATTTACTACAGGTAAATTATGCAGATTCAGCTTTTAAAACCAACATATTGATTGTATTTTACGCCAACACATCACGCTAAGCGTTTTTGTAATGGTTTTCCATAGTATTTCTATGAAAAACCATGGTCCTGAAAATGAGTAGATCTAGGTTAATGTGCTTGTGGAGATACCTATGTATCATCTTCTTGCCCCTAACCCGAATCAGATGTGGTTCGCGCAACATGTTTTGTTAGAACACAAAATGCGACCGTCCGCCTGCCTGTCGTCAACCCTCTTTGTAAATGCTGTTGTAGGAAGTATCACCGCCACCATACGGTTGACCAAAGTCGACAAATATTCAGCCGAGGTCAACAACTCTACGTCGCCTTTTACGAAACACCCTGAGTGAACTAGGGGTGGCAGTATTCTTAGCCCGTTAGATGGTACTACACGGCAATGTGCTGGCTATGAAAGTGCCTACATAAAAGTGATGCATAATCATACATAGGTAGACCTACTACGACGGTCTATAATAACAAATTCATAGAGCACTCTCAAGCCATTTTCTTTGCTTCTTTAGAGCTGCCTTTACGATCTATCACTGTCGTATAAGGAGCCAAGGAAAGGTTATTATGGCTTTATTTATAAGTTCATAACCTTAACGTCTCGTAAAAGTTGCATACTATACTCTATCCGCGCGATGAAGATAATATAGCGTCCTCTCAACCGCACTTTTGTATGCAAGTGAAAGGGACAAATGATTGCCCTTCCAGGTAAGTGGGCGTCAACAATTGTGTAAAAACGTAAAGATGCGTTTACATGGCTCTTTGCTTAAAGAAGACTCATAAATATTTTTTACTATTAAATTTGGTTTTCTTTGGTCTATTACAATATTTAATAAGTAAAAATAATTTTAGGTAAATACACCTGTGTATGTTTCACAGGAAATAGTCCGAAACACGCGCTAGGTCGTAGGAGAAATAAAACAATCGATAAAAGAACAAAAGAACGCGTCCGCTCAGTGCAAGCCACAGAAGTAGACTGAAATTGCACCGCCATGTAAACGCACCCTTGCCTCGTTGTCGCTAACCAATGGCAATCTTTTTTGTATTTTCTGGTATTATCTTCATCGCGCGGATAGAGTATAGGTATATTCATAAATCTCTGATGCATCTCTGAGAGCATAAGAGCACATTATAATATTTTTAAGAATACTTTTTTAATAAATGATTTGACTTAATCCGCTTTACAGAAGCATAGTTTATTTAACGTTTGACCGACAAGCCAACACATAAACTAGGTATAGCTGTTGAGATGGCTACACTCGCTGCATTCGCCGCCAAATGACAGTTGCATGTGAGAAAAGCCCAGAAGATTCACTCGACCCTATTAGGATTTTAACGATTGTCACTTGTTACATAGCCAGGGTTGTTACTGTCAAAAACCTCAAAGTAGGTATATGAATATCAAAGCAGCAAAATCTGACACAAGAACGTCATATGATTCTGAGCTAATTTTAATCCAAGAAATGTGACTTTTGTGGTCACCATCTGCTTATAGTCCGACAGCTTCGTGCGCGACCCTCCCTAGGGGTGACAGACGTTTGGGGGGGAGATGTCAGCGGGTAGCGGGAGGTGTAGCGGGGAAGGGAGACACGTGTACCCGCGCTGCACGTCATATTAAAATGACGTGCTTCCTCGCTCCCCCACCGTCTGTACCCCGCAGGAGGGTCGCGCACGAAATTGTCGGACTATAGTTACCTTTAGTTCCGCTACAATTCCAGTTAAGGGGCAAAATCTTTGCTAGTACTGAACTAAGTGAGCCATCTGTGAAGGCGCCTCGCTCGCCGTTTCCCTAATTTGTGATACTACTGTCATTTGGCGGCGCATGCAGCGAGTGGCCGTCTCAACTATAAGTAAGTATATCAGCTGGTTCTATTAAAGTAGGTATTAAAACAACAGCAGGTTTGTACAACTAGTTCTGTTGCATAAACCGACGCAATTATTGACCTTTAGGTGAACTTTATAACTACGAGAGTGTGAATTTAGCGTTTTACACTCATAACGTCCGCTTCGACGTTATTTTTGTTATAAAAAACCAAACCGTTTATCAGACGCATCCGTCAATGCACCGTTGAGCATACGTCGTCGTATTAACATGGGATTAAGGTGCAAATTAGCATTTTCCAAAATTGCGATAGTGTAGCGCAAAAAATACGTTGTAACGGACGTTATGTGTGTAAAGCGCCTATGATGGCAAATTGTGAGTTGCAATAGTAGTTAATTTCGACTGAAATCGTTTTTACTGCTGAACGCACATCTAGTTAAAAATTGTTTTGTCGTTGTTCAAATAACAAGCCTATCACGACCTTCAAGGTAAATTTAAAATACCTCGAAAAAAATCAGTTATTCACTTTGTTTAGTGCGTGTGCAGGTGATGAGCTTTGTATATGAGGGGCTCCTCGTAGTTCACTCGCAAAAAATAAAACACGCTTCTATTTCTTCTACTTCGCAGCCTACTAAACACTTTCACTAAATTAAATACTATACAGGCCTTTAATCACCTGCACGAAACACTTAACGATGTGAATGAACAGGCCTTGGGGCATAATACTCCCTCAACCCTCAACTGACATTCGAGCCAGGTGATAGTCATTTCGTGGAAAAGTTTCATTGACAAAAATATACCTATTAATTTCTTTGCAACACCCCTGAAGCTTATTTATTTGTTATCTCTTCATAAAGCTGCTCCAACCTGTCTCATAGTAAATGAAGCACCCACACCTACTCGTTTATCTATTTATAGCATTCAGTTGTTAGTGTTGTTACCATACAACCTTGACTTACCGGTCTGAGCGCTCATCAGACGTCTTCTTATTAATTTCACTTTCAATGGTATTACCGTTGTCGTCAAGCACAAAATGCTGCTTTGTAGAAATAGAGATTATAAATTTTATATTTTGTAAAGAGAAAAAAAGAAGTACTACCTGGTTCAGTAAAGAAAGGGAATACCTATAAAGAGGAAGGTCATGCTATTTCACTTTAAACCAGGCGTTCACGTTTCTTGAACAAATGTATTGATAAGAAAGACGTTATTAGCCTAAATAAAGAATGCATGTTTTTCGAGAGTATGTATGTATGTAGCTTTACTAAACGGCATGGTGGATCTTAATGTGTTAGATGTTTTTAGATTCGTCTCAGCAGCGTGAGTGACACTGGCTACAAAAAAAAACAGTATGGCGGATTTTGATCGCAAAATATAATTAGTTTTTTAATACATCTGCTTGTTTAGCGTTGTAACGGACGTTACCTGTGAGCCCCGCTTAATTTAAATGCTTCCTTTACTTAGCCCAAAAATAATTCAAACGACTCATTATTGATTTTATCTCCTATTATTTATTCCTATGCCTTCCCCTGAAGGACTCAGCTCCGGAATCAGCTGATCAAAGTCCCGCCTCATTAAATTCAAAAGCCCTTCTCGACGCCATCTTGTTTTTGAAACCTTGTTTGGGCGAGCTTTTATCATTTTTATTTAAATACAGAACTTACCTGTGTATTTTTGGATTATTTAAATTTTACATCAAAGGCACAATCTCCACAGATTAGATGAGACGTAAGATGACAACTGTCGAACAAGTGATCGTCGGACACGTGAGACGTGCGACATCGCGACGCTGAAGCCGTATCCATATAAAATGTATGAAACAGAAGAAACAAAGCTTACACACGTCACACGCGTGTCCCATCGATAACGGCTGACCATGGCTTGTCTGACAGATGGCATGTTGCGCGTCGCGTCTCGCGTCTATTCTGTGGAGCTTGCGCCAAATATTTTCCGCTAGAGTTAAATTTTCTCTAGGTAACTCAATATTTTCGCAATCTAAGTTTGAGTGGATCGCCCAGAACATCAACCTACACATTTAAGGAATCAGCTTATGCTGGTTTATTTTAGAACTAGCTGGTGCCCGCGAACTTTGTTTCGCCAACAGAAGCGGCACATCAAGCTAAACATTTTTTTTCAATACAGACATTCTCGTATCTCTTAAAGTTTTACCGAGCTCCTGCTGTTCCGTCAGGTAGGTAGACAGACAGAACCTCCAGTGCTTATAAAGGTTCTAAAATATGATCAGGACGTTTATCTTCGATTATATCAAACATCAATAAGCATCGCTAATTTTTAATTGTTTGATGCACAATTAATTTTATTAAACCACACAGACAGATTTACTTCTTCTTCTTCCTTGCACCTTCCCATTTTTTCGGTGTCACAACTTTTTTTTCTGTTATTGTCGGGTCAGGTAGGTCTTCTTTTTTCGTGAGCCTGTTCATACACACTAACAGATTACATTTTCAAAAATAGGTAGTGTGATATTGATATTGATTGTTAGGATGTTGAACCCAAAGTGTACCCTATTGCACCCTGAAACTTTGCTTCGCTGTCTGTCTGTAACATCTTCATGATAGCATGATAGTAAGACAGTTAAAATTTTATTTGTGTATTACTTGTCTATGAAGGGAAAAGCCCATCTCTATCCCTCCTGTTTCGAAGACTGAGCGTCTGAGTCGCATCTTGATGATATTGTTGGCTACACTAATAAGACTGATGTTTCTTTATTGTTTTTTTGTAAAGGAGCCATTAAGCCATTTGCCGTGTGATGCGGGCTTTGAATAGCATCACCCCAATTCTAACCGCGGGTGTCGTAAAAAGCGACTAAGCGATAATCATCCAGGGAATGGGCAGCAGCGTTCCCTGTCAATGCAGCATCTTGCACTGCTCTCGCCAATCCGCCTGCCAAGCGTGTGGTGAGTATGGCAATACCCCCCGATAGGGGTGGCCTTAGAGTATATAAGGTCCTATTAAATTCACTGCAAATATTTTAAGGGCATGCGTAAATATGTATAAGAAAAACATCTAAGGCATTTTAAAAAAAATCTACACGCTAGATTTTTTTTTTAATTTTCAATCAAACTTTTTAATTAATTATGTGAACACCCTTTGACTGACCCGACTGACGTTCCGCCATGTAAACAAGATTCACTTACACGGCACGCACACTAACAACCAACCAATCACAGCACGGCGCGTTTGGCGCGTAATTTAAATTCATTGAAGTGTGTGTTTCTAGGACAAACAGGGTGCACTTTTTGAGTTTCGTTTTTTTTTAGTTAAATGCAGTTTTCTCGAAAACTAGCGTGCAGATTTCTTTAAAAATTTGCCTAGTACATGCTTATATTTTATTTGATCTGCCCCTAAAATATTTGCAGTGAATTTAATAGGACCTTATATATTACCATGCTATAGAGTGCGTATGGCCCCGAGGCGTACTGTCAGCGTAAGAAGTTTCTCTCTAGATACAGACGTCAAATGTATGAGAACTAAGTAAGAGAAGTTATAGAGGTTAAATAGTGCTGTCGTCGCTGGGGTTTTGCTACTGACAGACAGAGAGGTTGCGCCCAGACTACTGCGGACAGTTCTAACTTTTTAGGCGCACTCTATAGCTTGCTTATACAGGATGTCCTGGTTATAGTGGTCCAAAGAAAAAATCTAGACTCTAGACATCCTAAGCTACCATAATAGCAATATGAATCTAGAGATTTTCATCCAATATGAATGTAAAAAAAACAACTGCATACCTATATTGTAAGAAGTAAACCAGTTCAAGAAACTAAACCACTTTCCTTAAGGAACATAGTTCAAAATATAAGGTGTGAACAAATTAACTACAAATATAATAAGAGATGAAGCAGTCGATGAAACCGAACAAATTTCCCTAAGGATCATCATAGGTCGAAATATGAAAAATAAATTTGGACCTCCCATACAAAATATGTTGGCCGGCTGGGTCAGTTAATATGAGAGGGCCAGAACTTTTTTTCATTTTGCAACCTATGTTTTTTAGGAAATGTTGTTCAATTTCATGGACTGGTTTAAAATATTTGTTATTTTTTATTACATGCTTTAGAAAAAAAAATGTAATGGTACAAAATGTTCTCGCCGATAGCCGACCGAGTAATTTGGAGGGATGATATTTTTTTTCATTTTTCGATTCAGGTTCCTTGGGGAAAGTTGTTCAGTTTCATGGACTGGTTCTCCCCTTGAAATAATTTCAGTTGTTTTTTTTTCATCTTATAGTACTTACTTAACTTATTTTTCAAGCGCTATGCAATATCGATTTCCGTGCAAACTTATTTCAAAAAAAGTGGCATCCCCCCACTTTTAGGGGTTGATTTTTTTTAGCCTATAACCTGGTCGGTAATTTTCCAGAAATTTTGGTATACTTTGCATCAAAATTGGTTCAGTCGTTTTTGCGTGATGCTTTCACATGCAAACATCTAAACAAATAAACAGATAAACAGACAAACAGATAAACAGAAAAAATCTGAAAATTGCTGAATCGTGTTCTGTTATCAATTTAAAGTATCACCAAATACCTAGGTTTTTTTGGAAAATCTTCTATCTATGTATAGATTAGTATAGAAAACCAATTCGAATTGGTCCCACAAACGTCAAATCGACACAGAGAACGTAGGCTTATTTTCGCAGATGAATCAATACGAAATATGAGTAAATATGACGCCTAACTACACGTACATTCTGCTATTCTGAAATCCATTAATTTGTGAAATCCATTAATGTTAATTTGATGGGTCTTTGATCTATCGCCTACGTACAATGTGGCAGCTAAGGAATTATTCACCAGTTACCTAATACATTTAGTATTTACCATTATCTTATAGTAGGATTCCTGTATCTAATAATGGATTGATATTGCTTATTATGGCGAATAACACACGTCGGATAAGGCGGATAATGACACAGGCGGATAACGTCCGTTTGTGTGTCGTTTGTTCGATTTTTCACCTCATTTTCATACGAATAAGGTTAATGTCAAACGATTTGACAGACGCATCCGTCGACGCAGCGTTGTGCGATAACGTTTGACATAAACCGTTCCTATTCGTATGAAGGTTACGCGGTAAATCGAATGAATGACGCACAAACGGACGTTAGATACCAAGTAATCATAGAATAATCACAGTGTTCCTTTCATTTAGACTGACTCAAACTTCTTACCAATCTATTCTGTTCTGATGAATACTAAATAAATACTTAGGTACTCAGCTCAAACTTTAATGGTTTTTCTTGTCATTTAATATTTTAGCTTAAAGTGCCCTAGGTATCCTAGTAAGTACCTACCTAATTAAATAGGTACCAGAAAACACTTGTCGTGTTAGGTAAACAACTTTTGGAAAACTTCCAAAATTTTCACCGCAGGCAGGATTTGAACCTGTGACCTTCGGCATCAGTACTGCAGTACGCAGGTCGAAGGTCGCAGGTTCAAATCCTGCCTGCGGTGAAAATTTTGGAAGTTTTCCAAAAACCTACCTACTTAGTGAGCAAAGACACTATTTTAATACATATTCTTTAGCAGAGCTCTTCGCTCAATGGTTTTAAAATGAGATTATCTCAAACTTAAAAGCTCCTCTAAACTTTTCTTATATCAGCAAC
Source organism: Phthorimaea operculella (assembly GCA_024500475.1). NCBI lineage: Eukaryota > Metazoa > Arthropoda > Insecta > Lepidoptera > Gelechiidae > Phthorimaea > Phthorimaea operculella. Next base: position 788,465 of record JANFCV010000186.1, on the reverse strand, counting down.
TTAGACCTACACCATATCCATACCATAGTTCACTTGAACAAGGCAAACATTATTTGCATAAACCGATAAAGCTTGACTTGAGTCCAAGGGGCCTATCCTCACCCTGAACCTACCTTTTCCTTTACAGCCACAACAGTACACTGCTGGACATGTGCCTCTCCCTATGGGGGGATAGTATCTTGGTAGGCGGATTGGCAAGAACAAATTGGTATTAGATAACCTAGCTGGGGTGAAAACCCTGACTGCCTAACACTACATTTTAAAATAGAGAAATACATTTTAAAAAGAAAAGATTCGTCCGCTACCACAATAATATTAATTTAATTTGTTATTTATTATTATAATTATACATTTAAAAAGCTAAAAATATATACAACTTTATTCTACTCTATTCCAGATCTTTCTGATTCCAAGGTACTCTTTTAGTGCAAACTCCACTAGAGCCTTACCACAAAAAAGTAAGACGAGTGTGGAACGCGTCTCTAGCGTTTTCTTTGCATGATTTTTCATTTTAAACACGCGTTCAACACTTGTCCTTTTTTTGTGGTAAGGCCAACCTAGAGAACGTAGGTCTTGGAATTCAGATGCTCTCCTAAGACGTGACTCATCTCGATCCGTTCTCAAACCGCACCGGTGCGGACAAGGTGAAGGGCCTATGTGGGGTCAGGGACTGTGCAGATCCCAAACATTGTGTATCTTTGCGTCATAAGGCCCCGGCTTAATGGATTTAATTAAGGAACGGGGAATGAGGTCCTACGTTACACCGAAGGTGCCAACACAAACATACTTAGTTAGGCAAACGTGGAGTTTTAGCCGTCTCATTCGGTGAAAAGCAAAATTCTAAAGTTCAAGGCCGTTCTCATATTCATAACGGCTTCAATCTTAAAAAAACTGCATTTCTTAGAGAACCTAGGTCTAGGAGTTCAGATGCTCTCCTAAGACGTGACTCATCTGGATCCGTTCTCAAACCGCACCGTTGCGGACAAGGTGGAGGGCCTTTGTGGGGTCAGGGACTGTGCAGATCCCAAACATTGTGTATCTTTGCGTCATAAGACCCCGGCTTAATGGATTTAATTAAGGAACGGGGAATGAGGCCCTACGTTACAACGAAGGTGCCAACACAAACTACTTAGTTGGGCAAACGTGAAGTTTTAGCCGTCTCATTTGCTGAGAAGCAAAATTCTAAAATTCAAGGGCGTTCTCATATTCATAATGATACGAGCGGCCCGTCAGCGGTGTCACCCGCTTCAACTTACTACATAAATACATAGCACGTCTATATCCCTTGCGGGGTAGGCAGAGCATAAACGGCTGTAAAAAATGGCCATTTACCACGCCTGACAAAAGTTTTGTGTGTCACCATAGTGACATTATGACAGCTTATCAGCATGTCGCCTAAAATTGCAATACATATCAACTCCCAATTCCCTTAGTCGCTTCTTACGACACCCACGGGAAAGACATTGGGGTGGTGCTATTCTAAGCCGACACCACACAACGCAACTAATTTTGTTGCAGAAATCCAAAACTCAAGAGCGTTCGCTTTTGCAATAACAAAACTAATATTGCAAATGTAGACACGATGCCAGGGTTGGATTCAGACCTTCAGAAAATTATTGTCTACGGAATTTAAAAATATACTACTTGCCTAAAATTATACTACGTTTTGTTATTTGTTTTTGATTTGTTTTGAAAAAAATTATATTTATAAGTGAAATTTAATCTATTATTTTGTAACAACATTTAGAATTAATCAAATTCAGGTAAGTGGACTTCTATCTCACTTAGCCAATTCGTCAATTGGAATTTCGTCCTTGGAAGCGAGTTGTTTTTGCCATATTTACTTTGCTAAATACTCTCACAATCAGCGTTTGCGTGAGGCAAAACCAGGCAATCAAGCGCTTTGGCGATTTCTTTGAATGGATGGTTTTGGGACATATCCCACCAAACGCTCAGTTTTACCCCACAATATAGAGAATTGTGGGGTAGAGGGTAAATATTAAAAAGGAAAATGACCTAGAGCGACCTGATGATAAATTATGGTATTTTCGCGTAATATACTGATATTGCTATACTACATACTACACATCATAAAATAATGGTACGAATAGTATAATTATACTACAAAATCCAACCCTGCACGATGCATTTATTGACCCCCATAAGAGCCAATGGCCGAAACAAATGGATTGGAACAATTTATTTGCAACTTCTAACGTTATTTACTACTTAGCGTAAAATTTTATTTTATTTGGCTCACTGTAATATTAAACTAAGTACCTTTGTACCTGGTCTACTCGTTTAAAGAAAAGCTGTTACATACATATATCACGCCTATATGCCTTGCGGGGTAGGCAGGTTGTAAACGGGTGCAAAAAATGGCCATTGCCTGACACAACTTTGAGAGTCATTCAGAAGACTGTGTGTCGCCATATTCTAAGCCGACACCATACGACGCGATTAATTTTGTTACAGAAATCCAAAACTCAAGGCGTTCGCTTCTTTTGCAATAACGAAACTAATATTGCAAATGTAGAAACGATGCATTTATTGACCCCCATAAGAGCCAATGGCCGAAACAAATGGATTGGAACAATTTATTAACTTCTAACGTTAGGTATTTATTACTTAGCCTAAAATTTTATTTCATTTGTTTCACTGTAATATTAAACTAAGTATCTATGTACTCGTTAAAAGTGAAGCTGCTACGTACTTACATACATGTGTATATCACGCCTATATGTTTGCGGGGTAGGCAGATTTTATATGCAAGCATTTCTCAGCGAAAGCGAAATAAAATAAATTCCTGCGAATTGAAAAATAAACTCCCACTAACTTAGGGATATCACGTTACGTCCGTTGCTGCGTTATTTTAGCGCTGGGTAACGCATGCGTTAGTAATTACCACCTTATTCCCATACAACTACGGTTTAGGCAGCGTTGTGCAATACGCTTATTCCCATACAAACACTGTTTACGCAGTGTTGTGTGTTCCGCAGCGCTAGCGGATGCGACCGTCAATCCTTTTGACATAAACCCTATTTGTATGAAAATATGGTGGAATGAAAGTTCGCATTTTCTTAACGCAGCGCTAAAATAGCGCAGCACCAGACCGGACGTTACATGTGATTCCCGCTAACGTTGGCGAACCAAATGAATATTTAAGTAAAACGCTTTCAGACGGAAAACCGGACTCCAGAGGGACGATGGTCAATTTGTTAAACATCGGGGAAATTGACCGCGACCACCGGAGGGAGCTAGTTACATATCTACATATAGCATATCCCTCGCCTATCTTTTGCGGGGTAGGCAGAGCGTAAACGGCTGTAAAAAACGGTCATTTACACCACTTCTGAAAAAAGTTTGAGTCATTCTGAAGACTTTTTATCACCATAGTGACAGTTTCTCAGGCTGAATTGCAATACGTATCAACTCTCAAATCATTGCAACTTCAAATAATTACAAAAACTGTGGTCCAGAGCACATAGAGATAGAGTGTAAGTATAATTTGGTTTTGTGCCGTGTGAGTGTTAAAATAGCATCACCCTATAGACGATGGTCAATTTGTTAAACATCGGGGCAATTGACCGCGACCACCGGAGGGAGCTTGTAACTTCAAATTAGTGAAAAAAATAGTGGTCCAGAGCACATAGAGATAGAGTACAATTTGGTCGCAGACTATGCACAAATTTATTACTTTGCACAAATTTTCACAATATGCTACTAAAATACCTACATACAGTCAAGTGCACCATGGTTCATTACTTCGGTGATATGATGCTCCACACCCCACACCACCCTTAGATAAGGTGCAAGTTCGTCATGTGGCTGCGGATATAGTCGTAGTATGAAAGTGTATGGCGCCGCGATCGAGGGGTGCGACAGACGCATGCGGCCGTGCGCTATACACTTTCAAATTGCTACTGTAGCCGTATCGGCCGCACATGACAAACTTGCACCTTTATAATTTCTACTGTACTATCAAATACAACCTATCCGTTTAGGTAAGTCTTAAACGGATATAAGTTGTTTTTTTACATTCTTCTTTCATGTTTGACGCCGAGTCGTCCAATGACCCAACTTAATTTTCTTTAGGTACATTAAAAATATACTTATCACTGTTTGCTTAGTGATGATGATAATTAAACGACACCTCGACACACTTATAAAAGCCTGTGAAACTTACGACTGGGACTGCAGTAAATCTCCTCTCCTGTCTTTTATAGCGTGTCTTAAAAATAAAAAGTTCTTTCCACTTTAGACGTACAGGGTGAAATAAGAATAAAAATGTAAGGTCCTATTAAATTCAGTAGGTACAAATTCTCTTTTTGAGATCCATATTTTTTATACTTTTAGAAATTTTCCTAAGTACAGTTGTTCAGTTTCACGAAAAATAAAACCCTGAATTTTTTGTATTGAATCTATTAGAACGGAAAGGTAAATTAAAATATTTACAAAGTCACTTACCACAGAGGTGTACCTACAAGGTGATCTTAAAATAAATAAAAACGCATATCAATTTATTCAAAATTCAAATCTAGCAAAATAAACCTTTGATTTCCCTTGCATGCTTGAAAACAGAACAAATTATTTTATTGTCTCTTAACATGATTATTACTTTTTGTCTTGACATTCAGAGGTCTACTTAGATCACCAAGCGCTTTATAATAATGCACTTTTATTAACATCCTGTATCTACCTAAGTGGTTTTGCTCTCAGTTTTACTTTGTGCATTAGCAGGGTTCAGGGTTAAAAATAAACACCTGCCTCTCACTGAGTTCATGCAGAGTTTAAAAAACCTCCACAGGGTCAAATAAAATGAGAAACTAGTGCTTATATTATGCATTATACATACCTATACCTACTTACACCCACAAATTATATCTACCTACCTATACCCTTCTCTAGAGGGGTAAGTGTTAAGGCTTCTACAGCCCCCTCCTCTACCGGAAGGTTCGAAATTCAAATAATATTCGGAAGTCGCGTTCGTGCCGGTCAATGAGTATCTTTACAGAGGTGTCACCATACATTAAATGTTGGAATCAGTCAATGTTACAAAATAAATAGATACAGAGTAGCTGTTTACAGAGTCTTATTAATAGTACCTCGGTACGGTAATATTTTTTTATTAAATATTACCGTGTGTATAATTTTGAATTCAATTATTGTTACAACTATTTGGTTCATAATTTTGCGTTCCGATGTATGATATCAAAGAATTATTGACACTGGCAAAATTTGTCTTATCGGACAGTAGCCATTATGAAAGTTGGAAAATATTTTACAACAAAATTCTTGATAAAGTAATTTTATACGTACAAATTGTTACAAATGAACAGTTTGGTGGGTCTGCCTCATTTTGCGTTTATCTTTGACCCATTCCACGTCAGTTTTGACTGCAGGGGAAATGTATCAAAACAAATACCTTTTATCAACCTTTGATTCCTTGGAATGAATCCGGAAACAGTAAGTTTGTCGCAAGATTACTTGATAATGGTGTATATTTATCAAAAAGTTGCATCTGTGATGAGTTTTACATTGAATAGTGAGTAATAATCATATAAAGTTTAATAATTTTCAATAACCATTGACGCAAAACATTTATACAACATTGTAGCATGGTCATGATAACAGTGAAAAATAGAGGTAACTTCATATTTTTATTTCTTAGTATTTTGGGATAAGCTTAGATGTTTGGGTTTCTGGAAGCGTTTCCCCATATTTTGTAGAACAAAATTCATTTTTTTTCTGATAACAACGTGTTCTAGATTATGTAATATATAGAAAAAGCGTAGCTCGTTTTCACCTCACTTCATGGGAGTTGGCCCCTTAACGACCATAAAATAGTTAACGATACGTCTGACAAAAAATTGAGGTCAGGTAGAGGGGATTTTTATGGTAGATGATGTTTACCTAATGAATATTTTAATGAACAGGCAATTTCATGGTCTTGTAACTAGTCAAAGCACGTCAAAGTATCAAATTATTAAACCGATTTTCGACCATAGAAAGCTAAGTATTTCTTTATTGTGAATTAGGTACAGTAGGTACTCTAGGGCATTCTTTAGGCCAGAAAACATCTTAATTACTACAGAAAAACACGTAAACGAAAAGTCTGTTCATTTCTATTAGGTACTTAAATTTCCATTAGAACTAATTGAAATGGCGACTGTCCTGGAGTTGTAACCATAAGTGCCTTTTTATTCCATTTTCCATTTTTGTTTCCATTTTGCAAGAAAATTATTTTAACGAAGAAATTTTTCATTTTTCGCAGGTAAGGACACTGCTGGGAAAATACAAAAGCTTTTAATGGATACTTTTAAAACACGCAAGTAGGTAAAGCCAGTTGGCGAATCGTTTCGGCTGGTGAAACGAACAAGTAGGCATAAATTTGAAGATGGCACCCCATGAGGCATAAAACACCGCTCTTACTCCAAATGAATAGGTAGATAACCTACCTAAATACATGTTGCCTACACAGTAATATTTACATAGGTTCAGCTTTTGAAAGAGTAAGAATATTATTTTCATCCCTTCTAATTCCTACCATTCCTAGCAATGCCTTTATTTTGTAAAAGCGATAGGTATCTAAAAAACAGATAATAAACTTTCAAATTATCTCAAATCAGCTGGGGTTTGTCAGATCACAAATTCATGCAGGAAAAGGATTTGGCTCTGTTTTATGGCCGGCTGTCTGTCTGACGTCAACCCTCTTTGGGAATGCTATTGTAGGTGGTATCACCGCCACTATGCGGTTGACCATAGTCGACAGATATTCAGCCGAGGTCAAAAACTCTACGTCGCGTTTTACGAAACAGCCTGAGTAGACAAGGGGTGGCAGTATTCTTTCTACCACACGGTATAGGTAATAAACTTTTAAATACACATAGGTAAATCAGAAAACCCAGAAGTTCAATACACTTCTTGATTAATCCGCCTAATTAATATAGAATTACGGCAGCGATGGAAAGTGTTCGAAAACGGGCCATTAATCAGCTATTAAACAGCTAATGGCTGTAAGAAGGCGTTATTAGGTGCAATAACCTGCGGTATAATTCTCAGGGTGCCATTGTACATCGTTAGATTCTTTCGGTCGGTTAATTTCCGGCTTCCTTATTAATTTTTAATAAGAAATTATTATTTTTACCCGATTGCCTCAGAAAGAGGGTTATGTTTTTCGAGAGTATGTATGTATGTATGTATGTGGACAAGGAAATTCTTTTTCATGGGCTACAGCCCAAACGGATAGTTAGATTTTGACATTGAGGTGTATTTAGATTTTTCTCAGCAGCAGCGCAAGTGACACTGACTATAATTAAAAAAATATAGATTCAAGATGGCGGATCTTTACAGCATACTTTAAAATTACCGCAGTCGGGTTTTTTGTTTTTTAACACATCGACTTGTTTGGCGTGTAGGGTTGACAAATTTAAAAATCAAACATGATAAAACGCTTGGTAGGATTAGATCAAAACCCGACATCATTTCTACCTAAACTGCAATACGAATCCTATGCAAGAACCGATATCATGGTGCACGCCACCGCATTCATTTGCGGCCGTCAAAGGTTGATATACTTAGTAATGTAGGTGGCTGTCAGAAAAACCGCAATAGTCTATTGTGCTTGCAATTTGCCCATTTTACCCTGCTCTATTATCAAATGAGATCAACGAATTAATGAGATAAACTGTAGATAATACGGAAGAAGATCGGAGAAGACGATTGCCATTTCAAAAGCTTATCGACATACAATTCGTCATCTGTCAAAAATATAAATCTATTTGTCAGGAGCTTTATTTCATCTTTTAACAATGGCATGTAAACTGTCAATGTCACTTGCGCAACTCGGAAGCGCTTTCACTGCGCGTGCGCACTCCTCTGATATAACCGTAGATTGGCGACGATTCTAGCCTACACATACCTACCTACCTAAATATAAGGTCCTATGAAATTCACTGCAAATATTTTAGGCGCAGATCAAATAAAATATAAGCATGTACTAGGCAAATTTTTAAAGAAATCTACACGCTAGTTTTCGAGAAAACTGCATTTAACTAAAAAAACGAAACGCAAAAAGTGCACCCTGTTTGTCCTAGAAACACACACTTCGATGAATTTAAATTACGCGCCAAACGCGTCGTGCTGGGATTGGTTGGTTGTTAGTGTGCGTGCCGTGTAAGTGAATCATGTTTACATGGCGGAACGTCAGTCGGGTCAGTCAAAGGGTGTTCACATAATTAAATAAAAAGTTTTGAAAAAGAATAAAAAAATCTAGCGTGTAGATTTTCTTTTAAATGCCTTAAATGTTTTTCTTCTACATATTTACGCATGCCCTTAAAATATTTGCAGTGAATTTAATAGGACCTTATATATAAATCACGTTTTTATCACTTGCGGGGTAGGCAGAGCGCGAACTGCTGCGAACATTTACACCACCTCTGACAAAAGTTTGAGAATCATTCAGAATTTCAGGCTTTGTATGACCATAGTGATAGGTTGTAGATGGTTGTCAGCCTGTTGCCTAAAACAATATACTTAACTCGATTTTTATAACTGTGCGCATGGAGCTGTCAAAATATGTATGGGTTTTGACAGTACTGTACTATACATATCAACTGTCAATTCCCTTAGTCCTTACGACACCAATGGGAAAGATATGGGGTGATGCTGCTCTAAGCTGTCACCACACGGCACTAAGATAGAATTGAGGCCACTAGTTAAGGGCCACTATAATAGTTACCCACTTCTACAACAAGAAGTAGGCACTAACCTAAACAATAGCACATACCGCTTTTACGGTACCGGAAACAAATAATGGTGTCTATTACGTAATCTCTAATAGCTTTTAATAACGAACGATGTTCTAACAATCCTTTCTACGCGGGAGAGCTTTTTGGCACCGTACCACAAAATAGAGAGTATGAAGTATGCACTTGACCATAATTTAGGATTTTCAAGATCGTCACATGTTAAATCCCCATAGGCTACGATGCGACTGTCAAAAATCTTAAAATACCGAGAGTAACGGAAAGGGTAGGTATAACAAGCCGAAAGAAGGTCAAGGTACTCATGAAACTGAACAACTTCCCCTATGGAACATAGGTCGAAATATGAAAAAAAAAATGGGCCTCCTATACAAAATTGCCGATCCGACTGACTTTGTTTGGGAGGTCGAAATTTTTTTCTCGTTTCCCACTAAATGGTGCCAATCCATAGTAAAAGTTGTTTAGTTTCATGATCTGATCACGCCTGCAAAGTTTTCGGTACACCGTTCCCTTACACCCTGTATTTATTTGCTGAATTATGATGATACCTACATACATTTTAGTTTTAAGATGATAATATTGTGGATTTGCTGGCGATCAGAATCGTCAATTAAGGTGGATCGTTTTCCATACAAAATTTAAATGGAGTTACGTCTTTAAATGAGACAAAATTATGATTAAAAAACTTGATGGGAAGTCCCGTGCTTTTATAACATTTTCGCAAAATAAAACAAATAATTTTTTAACCATCAGATTTCTCTGTAAAAACCGTGTCGCTACTTAATGAACATAGATGGAGCTACTGCTGCAATAAACACGTTTAATTTTTTTGTGGAGAAAATACTTGATATTTTTTTACGTTAAGCAGTTTTGCGACATATTTACGTGTGCTTTCCTCATCTCACATAAAGATTTTTTGATAAAATTGTTGTTTAGCTCATGTGTAACTCGGTTGAAGTTCAGATTTTAGTTTGTATGACGTAACGATCCCCCTTAAGCAATGAAATATAAAATATGACAAGACAACTTATGGTTCGAGAGCCCAGGGGGTAAGTGGCTATCTCATAAGGTACCACGATAGGCTAGGTTTGGATCGTTAACCAAGACTTAAACAAGTCGTATGACCCAGGTCTGCCAGAGCCATTCCTGCCGAAACATAAAAATAATCGATATTTTTCAGAATCATTTTATCGTAAAAAATATGTCATAAGGTACCACAATGAAAGTGCTGGCATCAGTTAACCATTGAAAAATTATGTAAAAAAAGCTTGGTCTGCCACTGCGCACCCTGCCGGAAGTGCTTGCCAGACCTCCCCAAAGATGCCCTTCCGACACCCCTAAACTATCTCATCGGGTACCACGACGCGACCACCACTACATAATAGCCAAGATCACTCTGACAATAGATCACAAGGTCTGCCAGGCCTAAACTTGCCGCATCCTAGTGTTTCAGACATTTGAAGTTGTAGGTCCAGTGTATGAAAAATGACCTATATCTTTTTCCCCCCGTGTTTGATTTTGATGGTGCCTTGATACGAAATGCTCTCCATAATGAGGAGCTTCGAGTCATATAGGACAGTTGGGTGGAGGGTTTCAGTATTGAACGCAATCCTGTCAAAAAGTTTGAAATGGAGGTTTGGTCTATGAAAACTGGCCTATATCTTATTCCCCCCGGGTTTGATTTTGATGGCGCCTTAATATGAAATGCTCTCCATAACTAGGAGCTTTGAGTCATATAGGTCAGTGAGGAGGAGGGTCTCTGTATTGTACACAATCCTGTCAAAAATTGTGAAATTGTAGGTAAAGTGTATGAAAACTGGCCTATATCTTTTCCCCCACTGGTTTGATTTTGATGGTGCCTTGGTATGAAATGCTCGTAATGATTAGGAGATTCGATTTGTATAGGTCAATTGGATAGAAGGTCTCTGTTCTGTGCACAATCCTCCTAAATATGAAAATATTCGATAACTTCTGCAGATTTTATCAGTTAAAATTGTCATATCATAAGGAACTCGAATAAAAGTGCTTGCATCAGCTTACCATTGACAAATTATGTTAAAAAAACTTGGTCTGCCACTGCGCACTCTGCCGGAAGTCCTTAGATGAGATAGGTTAGGGGTGTCGGAAGGGTATATTTGGAGGGGTCTCCCAAGGACTTCTGGCAGAGAGCGCAATGGCAGACCAAGTTTTCTTAACTCAATTTATCAATGGTAAGCTGATGCTGGCACTGTCATTCGGGTACCTTATGAAATGACAATGTTAACGAAAAAAATCTTAATCCTGCTAAACATGAAAATATTCGATATGTTCTGCAGATTTTTGCCGTTAATATTGTCATATCATAAGGTACCCGAATAAAAGTGCCGGCATCAGCTAACCATTGATAAATTGAGTGAAGAAAACTTGGTCTGCCATTGCGCACTCTGCCAGAAGTCCTTGGGAGACCCCTCCAAATATACCCTTCCGACACCCCTAACCTATCTCATCTAAGGACTTCCGGCAGAGTGCGCAGTGGCAGACCAAGTTTTTTTAACATAATTTGTATTTGTCAATGGTAAGCTGATGCAATCACTTTTATTCGAGTTCCTTATGATATGACAATTTTAACTGATAAAATCTGCAGAAGTTATCGAATATTTTCATATTTAGGAGGATTGTGCACAGAACAGAGACCTTCTATCCAATTGACCTATACAAATCGAATCTCCTAATCATTACGAGCATTTCATACCAAGGCACCATCAAAATCAAACCAGTGGGGGAAAAGATATAGGCCAGTTTTCATACACTTTACCTACAATTTCACAATTTTTGACAGGATTGTGTACAATACAGAGACCCTCCTCCTCACTGACCTATATGACTCAAAGCTCCTAGTTATGGAGAGCATTTCATATTAAGGCGCCATCAAAATCAAACCTGGGGAATAAGATATAGGCCAGTTTTCATAGACCAAACCTCCATTTCAAACTTTTGACAGGATTGTGTTCAATACTGAAACCCTCCACCCAACTGTCCTATATGACTCGAAGCTCCTCATTATGGAGAGCATTTCGTATTAAGGCATCATCAAAATCAAACACGGGGGGAAAAAGATATAGGTCATTTTTCATACACTGGACCTACAACTTCAAATGTCTGAAACACTAGGATGCGGCAAGTTTAGGCCTGGCAGACCTTGTGATCTATTGTCAGAGTGATCTTGGCTATTATGTTGTGGTGGTCGCGTCGTGGTACCCGATGAGATAGTTTAGGGGTGTCGGAAGGGCATCTTTGGAGAGGTCTGTCAAGCACTTCCGGCAGGGTGCGCAGTGGCAGACCAAGCTTTTATTACATAATTTTTCAATGGTTAACTGATGCCAGCACTTTCATTGTGGTACCTTATGACATATTTTTTACGAAAAAATGACTCTGAAAAATATCGATCATTTTTATGTTTCGGCAGCATTGGCTCTGGCAGACCTGGGTCATACGACTTGTTTAAGTCTTGGTTAACGATCCAAACCTAGCCTATCGTGGTACCTTATGAGATAGCCACTTACCCCCTGGGCTCTCCAATTACATGGGTGGGACACGCAGTAGCATACAAAAAATTACGGTATTTTCTACGTATGACAATATGACAACTGACCACGAAGTCTTTGATGTCACATTCATCGTAATAAATACAGAATCCTATCAATATTCACAAATATTTCACTCGATCTACGTTTTAAAAAGAATAATAAAAGCAAAGGATTGTTATGCGCCGTCACGGGTTCTTTGTCATAAAAAATTAAACGATTCGTGCCCCTACATCAACGGGGACACTTTTGTTTTACTCTTGGACTTTCATACCTATCTATCATTTATTTATTCGCCACTGTGTGACAGTTGTATGGCGCTCCCTTTCTCACTTGAGTTTACCACCAAGTGGGAAAGGCAGTGCCATACAACTGCCATACGGGGCGACAAATGTAGCGAGTGGCCGTCTCAATTATAGTAGGTTTGCATACGTCTGAAAACTGAGTGTGTTCGCTCATACACTTCACTTATTTCGGGGCGTTCATCTACTTAATGTCCCACAAAGGGACCCATTTCATAAAAGCCTATCTGTCTGTCTGTGTCCATTCACGGCTTTGATTTAGGGGTACGAAACGCCGGAGGGCAGGCTTTGTCATGTTATGTTTTCAATTTCATTTCGTAGAACTAGTGTTACTGAAATTTACATGGACGCTTTAATTATAATAGTAAAAGATAGTATCTATTTATTAAATACTTTTTTCTAGATAAAATTAATAGACTCTGGGTATTATTTTCAAATTACAGATACAACTATTACTAGCATACGTAAAATCACACTACCAACAGTCTGTTTAAAAACCCTGACAATTATGATTGTATGAAATTGCAATAACCCGGCGCCATCCACGTTGGGTCAAATTGACCCGTCATTTTTATTTTGCCGGTATTTTCAAGATTAGTTGTACACAGGATGTTGTTTCTTTTAGTAGCTGGAGATAAGACTTAGTTTTATTCATTAGACAGTGCATCACAATCGTCGTGTGACATTTACGAGAGATAGACGCCTGCAAAGTTCAAAAAGGTATATTTGACCCAACGTGGCTTTCGATGTCATCATTTTATGCCATTATAGCGTGACAACTTTTTTAATTATTTGGTCGAAGAATCGCCACCCAAGCTTCCAGGTGTCCGAAAAAGGTGTCTAGAATGTCCAGCATAAAAAGACAGAAAGACCACGAATACCTGTCATGGATGTCAAAAGTTTATCTGCCCGCAACACATCATTCTGATGTACGAAACATATGCAAAAATAATTAATGTTGCAGAAGATTCTCTCATTATAAAATGTACTATTTACATTAAGATCTAAGAAAGCCTAGCCGTATTACCCAAAATAATTGTTAAAAAAACTATATTTTCATACTTTAAAGGGTCTAAAAGAGTTAACCTATTTTATTTGTTACAGTTTTTGAGTGATTTATAAAAACAGATAATAAAAGCTGTTACTTTTGTATTTCGATGATGTTTTTATTTTTCAGGCAAAATATATGAATAATAGCATTCATAAACAAAGGCTTTTATGAATATTTTCAACTCGTTTCCAAAAAGACCATGATATAAATACGGGTTTTTTTGACCCAACGTGGATCTTAATGTAACATTTTGCCACCTGGACGACGCCGGATTAAATAGCAACATTGGCTATAAATAGCAAAAATTTTGTACGAAAAGACATAGTTCCATTTTATTTAATCTCAGAACTTTTTAGACAGTCTGTGCCTTATTTATGTAAGTAAGTATAATTATCCAAAACTTGTCGAAAACATTTAAACATTCCAACAAAACCACTTTCGTGGTTCGACTGTGAGATCGTCGAGTCCATAATACCTTCTTAGGTCAGAAATAATATAATAGTAGGTGTACTTCAGAAAGGATCCCTTGCGAGACAAGTAAAGCCCTTTGTGGCTGCCGTTGTATTTCTGACGGCACCTGGTGATTGTTGCGGGTTATTTGAGAAAGTTCTGCAGTAATCGTACCTCTACTTCTAGTCTACTATCTCATTCATTTAAAAGAACAAGAATTCTATATACGGTCCTATTAAATTCACTGCAAATATTTTATGGGCATGCGTTAATATGTGTAAGAAAAAATCTAAAATATTTTTAAAAAAATCGACTACACGCTAGTTTTTTTTATGTTTTTGTATGTGGGTTTTTGGGGGCGATAAATCGATCTAGATAGGTTTCATTTTCTAAAAATAGTTTTTTCACTCTTTTATTGTTAATTCTTTTAAAACTAACAACGACATCTGTTGGTGAGTAAGACAGTATAAACGTATTTGTAAGTTGTTTTGAAACTAACGCATAAAAAACAAAAACCGAGCGAGCTCGGTCCACCAGCTGGTTACTTTAATGTTAGTACTGTCACCTACAGAAATACCTGACCCCCGTAATCGGGGACGAAATCTACTGGGAAGTGCTGTATATCTTATGAAATTTTGATATTATAACTCAGATTAATCCTTCTAACGGCGCTATTGTTCAGTGCAATAAAATTTGTGTATGTCAAAGTATAACATCCGTAACAACACTTTTATCTTACGCCACACATTACAGCGATAATAAAGTCAGTCACTTTATGTTCCTACTACTATAGTCAACTACACGTAAATAAGTTATACTCTCACTTTCACCAATAAATACACTTTTATTATTATTTCCTGCAACTTTTTGCTCAATCGCTTTACTTAATTTAATTTGATTCATATAAGCCTGGTTATCAAAATACATAAACCGGACTGCAGTTATTTCAAAACGATATTTTACGTTTAATACATCCGTCATTTTATTATTATTAAATTTATAGCTAGTGTCACGCGCGCTGCTTATTATTATGACAACAACATGCCGTTTATACCATGTTTAGACTGTTACCAGTTAAAAAGAATTTACTTGGCCACATACATCATAAACCTCGAAAATCATAACTCTCTTTCTGAGGAAGTCGGGTAAAAAGAGCTCTGAAACCATTATCGAACATCTAACAGCACTTAAAACTTGACGGTGCATTAAATTGATCGTTAAATGCTTAACTTAAAGTAAATAACGTAAAATAAACATATTTAATTCAGTTACCTTAAATACTTACATAAAATTTCAAGTAAGATAATAATATATAAACATCATTTTGGTTTAGAGTATTGTTATTCATTTCTGTAAAGGACTTGGCAAAAAAATACCCTGAGTCGCCAGCGATTTCGACAGTTTTTTTTAGTGTGGCAGGAATACTATTTATACAGCGAACCCGTTTATATAGGTAGAGGTACATTTCGTTGCTGGCAACTCTGGTTTTTTTGTGTATGAACCAAGCCAGGACTTTTCTGTTTTCAGCAAAAAAAAAATGATGTCAGAAGTAGATCACATTGAGTCCAAAACAACAAGCAATAGCAGTGGAAGTACTAATTCTAGCAAATCCATGTATTGGGACCAAATTATACTGTTTTTTTTTAGTATTTGTATGACAAACCAGGGTAAGTTGATCCCTTAAAGGAGTAGCTGGATTTGCTGGCGTAACAGGCTATGTAGAATTTGTATTCTATTTCTTTCCCTCCAAATAAACGACAGATTCAAATTTAAATGATATTTTTCTAAAAATATGGAATTCATATAACGAATCAATTCACAAAGTAGGTAGGTACGTAACTTACAAAAATATCAAATTGCATCATTAAAATGATAAAAGAAGGTACTTGTATCGACAACTTTTACAAAGAAAAACATAACATTCTTTTAAAAGAAATATCTCGCATTCCCGGCTCCCTCAGGTCTCTTGCTTTCTCAAAGAAAAGAGAAAAATGTACTTTTGTAAAAGGAATACTTATTTGATACTAGAGATCAGCCCAGCGGTTTCATCTGCTGCTTACTGTTTTTCTGTGGGAAGTAAGCATTTTTCCATGGAAAAAAGTAGGTACCTATGTTACTCAGGAAAGTTTGGAGAATTTTACGTTTCAGTACTTTCAGAGTTTCTCGATTGCATACAAACAAACGACTAAACTGTCCTTTCTGAAAATGTAGACTAACGGTCTGCTCTGCGGTTGCGGCCGCTGCTAAGCAATATAATAAATGAAACGTTTTTCCGGCATTTATATTATACTTACATATATGAACTTACCCCTTGACTCACTTTTTCAAAATAAAACCCATATCCACATCCGTTGTGTGATTCAAAAGAGTTAGCGATGTTCATGAGTTCATGACAGACAGACAGAGAAACTCAAAAACTACTTCTTTTAATACTATGTATATTGATTTAGACTCAACAAAGCATTTCCTGCAATTTTTTGCTCAATTTAGGACAAAGTGGCAACTGTGACGGAAAAGGAACGTCTAAATACCAAAAAATTGCCCCAGATTCGGGGAATTTAAATTAGAAAAGATCAAAGCAAAACAAAAGCTGTAACAAAAAACTATGGTAAATCTTGCTTTTTATTTTAGTGCTTTACAGTTTTCTGAATGGCTCTCAAACTTTTGTCAAGCGTGGTGTAGGTAGGTAGATGGCCGTTTTTCCCAGCCGTTTACGCCTTGCCTACCCCGCAAGGGATATTTGCGTGATATATGATGTGTGATATGTGACTGTGTATTACACCGGGTCTCACGTAGTATATTTTAATTTTTAGTACTTATTTAGTCTGATCTGACTTTTTGAAAAAAAAAGTTTACGAAATTCCATACAAAAACCAAATATGGCACGTGCCGCCGCATTCTGTTGCGGCTGTCACAAGTAAACTTTCTTAATTATGATGACTGATACAAATCACAATATCGTCTGATGTGTTTTACCTAACCATTATGAAACCATTTTGACCCATAACCTACATCAACGAAATGTATTTTGCTGCCATCAGCTCTACCATAAAAGTACTTTTACTGGGATAGATTGAATTGAATATTGGGTCTGAAATTCAGATGACATTCCATCTAAAAATCTATTGAATTTTTTGCGCTGCTGCGCTACTGTCCAAATTAAATTTTTTCTTCTTTTACCCAATGTCTACGATGCATTTTTTTCCAAAATTGTTTTAGAGATTTCGTGTAACGCTTTCGGTAAGAAATATAAAAAGTAAACAACAGGTACGGGAATGTGGGTGGCGTTGCGTACTTAGAATGAATGATTATTGTATTATACTAATCGGGGAACATGATTTTAACAATACTGCCAACTATTGTGATATTGTGAAGTTTATCAAGGACACTCTTTCTCCGTTAAAACATACAAACTTTATAATTTGTGTACCTACATTTAGGCTTGGAATTTCAGTGACAATGTTTAACTCAAGAATTGAACAATTTAATAATCTGCTGTATGACGACATATCTAAATATGAATATGCTTACATTGTCGACTCTAACCTCAACCTGGAGTACGATTTCTCCATGTTTAGGCGTAGAACTAAAACTGTAAATAATCTAGGCATGCTAATGAATGATATTCCAAACTATTGCTGATCTTATAAGTCGTATAGAGACATATACGGAAAATATTCTCACACAGAAGAATAGTCAGTTTTTTCGTCGAAACTAATAAATTAACAAGTCCCAAGGAAAATAAAAAAGATAAAAATCTATTTGTAACATTACACCAGAACATACAGGGATTTTATTCAAAAAAAGATTTGCTTGAAATAACACTCTCCAATCTGAAGGACGATAATAATATAGTTCCAGATGTACTCTGCTTTTCAGAGTCTTTTATACAAACAGGTGAGGAGAGTGCCTGTCCACTTTATAACTATAAACTTGGAGCAAATTACTCTAGGACAAAAAAGAGAGGCGGCACTTGTATACTGATAAAAAAATCACTACTTGGCAATGAATTACGGTGCTTTGACAAATACACAATACCTAGTATATTTGAGTGCTGTGGTGTAGAACTCCCTGCATACAAATTAATTATAATTTGTCTCTATACCTCGAATAAAAAATATGCTTTTCCATTTTTGACTAGATTGGAGGCAGTGGTTCATGACTTGTCCATAAAATACAAAATCAGAAAGCTCATTGTCACCGGTGACTTTAATATAAACACGCTTGTACCCTCTAAACAAAAATCATACTTAGAAGACATTGCAAAAAATTACAACCTAAAGCTTTACATAAATGATCCGACGCGAGAAAAAACTGTATTGACCACATACTTAGCAATATAAAAAACGGAACCGGAAAAACAATCTCGCTACAATTATCTGACCACAATACTGCACAGATATTCACATTTCCTATCAAAAATATTCCTGAGATAAAAACTTGGTCCATTACTAAAAGAGACTACAGCACTGAAAATCTTTCTAAATTCCGCAACTACCTACAGTCACTATCTTTTTCGGACGTCTACGAGGAAAAAAACATGGACACTGCCTTTAATCAATTCTACGAGCTCTTTTGTTTGGTTTACAAAATGTGCTTCCCAAAACTGAAAATAAAAGTTACCAATAAATTTCGAAAACCTAAATGGATATCTAAGGGCCTAAAATATTGTTGTAAAGTAAAAAAAACGCTACGATGGAACTACTATAGGCAGAAACAAAATGATACCCTTAAATCGACTTATTTAAGCTATTCCAAACTTTTGAAAAAAGTTATCTTTAAAGCCCAAAAAAATAACAATAGCAGGTACTTAAGGGGTAGCTCAAATATTGGGAGAGCTTCGTGGAAAATCATTAATGGAGAAATGGGAAATGCTAAACCAAATATCGACGTCTCTACACTGAAAATTAATAATGTGCCTGTGACCAATACAGCTACAATAGTGGATGCATTCAACGACCACTATATCAACTTAGCTGCTAAAACAGCAACAGAAAAAGTAACTCATGACGTACTGGCTGATATAATTCGTACTAAAAACTCGTTCTTTCTTACACCTGTGACTCCTACCGAGATAATAAACATAATCAAGTCTTTAAATAATTCTAATGCATGTGGATATGACGAAATTTCCACGAAAGTACTGAAGTATTGTAAAGATGAATTAGCAACTGTACTCACATACCTAATTAACCTATCGTTTGAATCTGGAATTTTCCCAAGCGCCCTTAAGATATCTGTAGTGAAACCTATTTATAAAAAAGGAGACAAATCAAATATTGAAAACTACCGCCCTATCACATTAATACCTGTCTTCTCTAAAATATTTGAGAAATGTATAAATAAAAGACTTATGTCATTTTGTACCAAATATAACATACTCAAAGAAGAGCAGTATGGATTCCAAAAGGGGAAATCCACCACACTTGCATGCTTCAACTTAATCCATAAAGTTATCCTAAGTCTTTTTAGATATGTCTAAAGCGTTTGATCTTGTAGATCATTCAATACTGCTAAATAAACTTGACAAATACGGGATACGAGGACCAGCACTAGCCTGGTTTAAATCTTATCTAGAAAAAAGAGACCAATGTGTAGAGATATCTAAGCTTGACAATAACAAAATGGTCGTAACCTTTCGCTCCACATTCAAAACACAAAAATTTGGCGTCCCCCAAGGAAGCGTGTTGGGACCATTATTATTCTTATTATACATTAAT
The DNA here is from genome assembly GCA_024500475.1 of Phthorimaea operculella. NCBI lineage: Eukaryota > Metazoa > Arthropoda > Insecta > Lepidoptera > Gelechiidae > Phthorimaea > Phthorimaea operculella. Next base: position 768,614 of record JANFCV010000186.1, on the reverse strand, counting down.
GACCTACCTAACGTTACCAAATACCCTTGTATTTTATTTGCTGATGACATTTCCTTAATATTTAAATCTAACATTAATAATCCTAATAATTATGAAACTGACATGAACAATTGTATTAAATGTGTAATAGAATGGTTAAAAAATAATAATTTGTGTGTTAATTTGTTGAAAACTAAATATGTACAATTTAATGTAAAAGGACGTAAAGAAATCAATTTAAATCTACAATACAATGGAACAATCCTCGAAAAAGTGCACGATATCACATTTCTGGGTATAGTTCTAAATAGTAGTCTGAACTTTAAGAGTCATATTGTTAAAATCTGTAATAAAATAAATAGATTTGCGTACGTTCTTAGTAGACTTATTAGAATAACATCTTTAAGTGTAACATTGAGTGCTTATTACGGTTACGTCGCTTCTAATATGAGCTATGGATTATTATTGTGGGGTAATAGTACAGATGTAAACAAAGTGTTCTTAGCCCAGAAAAAGTGTATAAGAGCCATTTGTTGCAAGGGACCTTATGACTCATGTAAACCACTTTTTATTAAATTAAGAATACTTACTTTGCCTGGAATGTACATTTTGGAGATTTTTAAATTTGTGAAAGAACATTACTATTTATTTAAAACCGCAACTGAATTAAACCCGAGGAACAAAAGATATCCACACAAACTAGTGAGAGGCTTCAGTCCTAAAACAACACTCTGCCAAAAAAGTTGTTACTGTATGTGCATAAAGATATATAATAAAATTCCAGATAAATTTAAAGAAGGTCCTGTTAAATTAATGACTAAAAAATTAAGAAATTGGCTAATAGATTTAAGTTTATATGACCTGCATGAATTTTTTAATACTAATTTTGCATGCTGATGTAAGTTAGCAGAATAGAGAACACTATTATATTGTAAATACCAACTTGTAATACCTATTCTATGCAAATAAAGAATCTTGAATCTTGAATCTTAGAATTCATTTCTTCCAACTTGTAGTTCTGTTCGTAGAGGTAAAAATAACAAAGGAAAAGTTTACCAGTGCCAGCGCTATTATACAAGGTGTTCCAATCTAAATACATTAAATTGGAGACGTTGTGTAGGCCATCAAACCGAACCATTTTCATTATGGGGCCAAGTTATGAAAACTCCTCGTTTAGAAGTAATCTGCAACATAAATTTGTTAAATTTAACTGAGTGCCACAGTATGAATGGAGCTTTATTGATTATGACCTTTATTTATGTCATGTTACCGTCTTGGAAAAACTTTTGAAATTACCGCCACAACTGTTGCCCAGGCAACGGTTTTGGCGGTAATTTAGTTGCCAAGGCAACAGTTGTGGCGTAGACCAAGGTCAAATGTCATGTTCGTCAAAAACTGACACAACTGACACGACAGACTCTACTGGGTTCTCTGATTGGCCCTTTGTCTTTGCGTCTCTATGGGTGCTCTAAGTCAAAAGAAGTTTTTAGTTTGAGGCGGCAATAAAATAAAGTTGACACCAAGAAAAAGATTTTTATCTTGAGTTTTCGTTTAAATTTAAGACATAGACAACTATGTTCCAAACTTTTTCGAAGATTCAAATCCAACAAGTTAAAATTGCAAGGTTGCAATCTTGGATAAGGGGTAATACATAATGGTTGTAGTAAATGTAGGCATTTACTTTGTATGAAAATTTTAACTTCTTAATTGTTAAGAATTCAAACTTGGTGCCATAATGGAAATTGTTCAGTACAATGGTCTACACAACGTCTCCAATTTAATGTATTTCCTTTGGAACACCTTGTATTTGAATAAGAAACTGTGGTAAAGAACCTTTATCCTTTTATTCCATTTTCAAATTCCTATTTTCTTTTGTTACAGCGTTACTGGCCAGTATAACCATGGCGTCCTGCGCCCAAGTAGAAGACCCTTGCAAGACGAAATCCAGGGTTGTCGCTGACGACAAATACTGTGATAAGTACTGGGAGTGCGATAATGGGCAGGCGATCCAGTACGACTGTCCTAACGGGCTGGTGTGGGCTGGAAAGCACCGTGGAGTGACTGAAGGGTGCGACTACCCGTGGAGGTCTAACTACTGCGAGTACCCTAAAGTGCAAATAAGTAAGTTTTGCTCTCAATATTATTATAATAAGCTAGATTACCCAAGTAAGTTTAGTCAGCAACATCCTTAAGAGCTTAGAGAATCCTGATCTTGGATTCAATAGACATGTCTATTACAAGTATGTCCACTTTCACATTGGTTTCATTTTCCTGGTTTGGAGCCTGGTGATAAGTACTGGGATCCAGTATGACTGTCCTAACGCTAACAATACTCATTAACCCACGAGAAAAGCTTGATAACCCAATGGAAAAAAGCTTTATGTACTTAATAAAAAGTCTTGAAGCTTATCAACTTACGAAAACTTCTTAAATACACACGCAAAATAAGTATGTATAATCATTGAAGGGATCGTTATCAAACTGTCAAAAGTGGATCTACCTGCCAAGGTTTCCGACTTACATGTAATAAAGGCAGGTACTTCAATCCCATGGATTCTATTTGTCGGCCTGCGGACTCAAGCTCTTAGATTTACAACAGCTAACGGCGACTAAAGTCATACCCTTCTCCTTCCAGACCCACCAATTGGCACTGAGCACTGCGACTGGCTGTACGGCATCTTCGGCCACGAGACCTCCTGTACCAGATACTGGACCTGCTGGAACGGAACAGCCACGGAGCAGCTGTGCATCGGTGGTCTTCTGTACAACGAGAACGCCCACTCCTGTGACTGGCCCGAGAACGTCGACGGCTGTCAGAAGCATCGTAAGTAGATTTGTCGTTCATCTACCTCAACAGAACTTTAAAGACCAAGGAGTCTCTTGTCATGGTCTTCTAGAGAGTATAAGCGAGTCTCTTTTGGTTACTTCCATAAGAGCTCCTGCATATAACGGACGTGGTGGAACAGAACAGCTGTGCATCGGTGGTCTTCTGTACAACGAGAACGCCCACTCCTGTGACTGGCCCGAGAACGTTGACGGCTGTCAGAAGCATCGTGAGTACTTCTTACTATTCATTTAGCGCAACAGAACTTAAGAAGATCAAGAATTCTCATTGTTTGGTCTTCTAGAGTGTAAGCGAGTCTCTCTTGGGGGCATTGGTTACTTACATGAGCTCCTGCATATAGGTACTGCTGGAACGGAACCGCCACGGAGCAGCTGTGCATCGGTGGTCTTCTGTACAACGAGAACGCCCACTCCTGTGACTGGCCCGAGAACGTCGACGGCTGTCAGAAGCATCGTAAGTAGATTTGTCGTTCATCTACCTCAACAGAACTTTAGAAGACCAAGGAGTCTCTTGTCATGGTCTTCTAGAGAGTATAAGCGAGTCTCTTTTGGTTACTTCCATAAGAGCTCCTGCATATAACGGACGTGGTGGAACAGAACAGCTGTGCATCGGTGGTCTTCTGTACAACGAGTACGCCCACTCCTGTGACTGGCCCGAGAACGTTGACGGCTGTCAGAAGCATCGTGAGTACTTCTTACTGTTCATTTTTCTCAACTTGAGAAGATGAAGAAGTCTCATTTCTTGGTCTACTAGAGTGTAAGCGAGTCTCTCCTGCTTTAGGATTTCCGCAATCACAATCAGCGTCTCCATGTCTTTAGGTAATTTTATTTGGATCGCACTTATAAATACCTCTATGTTTCGGTCGCAATCGGATTTGGCTTACTTTTACAACCAGCCTTCCTGAGGTCAACCATCTTTAGAAATGCTATATTGCGATTCACAAAAATCTTTTCAAAAATCTATTCGTATATTGCCCACTAAAACCCCACTTCATCAAAATAAAGAAATACCTACCTAAGGCAAAGTACCCCATTTATAAATCCAATATTACCTGATATTACAAAAGGCAGGTCGTAAGATTTATGTGGCCAGTGTTGACAGGTCAATCTTCTCACCAGGTTTTATTCAGATTGATGATAAAATCCCTAGTGAAATAGGCAATAAACAAGGATTGAGGTCTCTAAAGTGTGTTTTCAAACCTCTATTGAAAAAGATTTCTAAAGAAAGACCTTTTTTATGTGCCAATAACGATATATTTTCTTTTCATATTTACCAGAATGTCCTTGAAAGTTTTTAACAAAGTAGATTTTATTTTATACAAAAATTTTATAAAAAAATCAATAAATTTTGTGTTCTCCAAAAAAATAGATAAGTACTTAAAGAAAAAAAAACTGTATGGCACCGCGTTCAAGGGGTGCGACGGACGCGTGCGGCAGTGCACCATACACTTTCATACTACGACTACAGCCGCATCGACCGCTCGCGTCAGTCGTATGGCCGTTGCCACGTGCGGCTGCGATCGGCCGCACCTGACGGACTTGTACCTTTACAGTATTTGCGTCCATGTTGGTTTTAGCTCCATAAAATAAAACTGTCTTTGCAATATAAGTCGAACGAAGCAGTTAAACCAATCGAGAAGAACATTCCCTTGCAGAATATGCAGCTGATTTGACACCTTAGGCAGAGATCACACGTAGGTAACGTCCGTTGCTGCTGCGCTGCTATTTTAGCGCTGCGTGGCGCATACGTTAGAAAAATGCGAATTTCCACCTCATTTTCATACAAATACGGTTTGACATAGGTACCTACGCTTGTAAGTACTGCGTATCGCACAAGGCTGCGTCGACGAATGCATCTGTCAAACCATGCCATTTTTCTAACGTATGCGCAGCGCTAAAAGTTACGTGTGAATATCCCTTTAAGAATCTTGTATGTTACGGAACATTTTACATACCTACTTAAATAGGTAAGTACTACTTACAGTAAAATCATCGATGTCAACAAGTCTCGCAAGAGTTGTTACGCCAGAGTACATCAACTTAACATCTTCCTTATTAGCATATGCAGTGCGTTAATATTGCAAACATACCCTACTGACCATTTCACAACTTTACTACCTACTTAGGTGCTAAAAGGTGCTAGAACATAAACCTAAATGTGTAGCTAATAGAAGAGCTAAAACTCCTTAAGTATTTAGAGTCAAGCCACTGCCTCACGCCGAAATGTATCGCTCAAAAGACTTTCCTAGCTTAGATACTTACCTTTTTATGACATTACAATAGGCCGTATTTGACAGCTGTCAAAATCATGTTATTGCTATGACATAAGGTCTATTTTTTTTCAAACAGTTAGAAGCGGGTGCAACCGCTAAGCTAGCGGTTATCGGTGAAGTACGCAGGCATATGCAATTTTTCTTTGTTGACATGTCTTCTAGTCTGGGTTTAGCTCCTGTCAAATATGAGCTATTTGAACGACCGTACTTTAAAATTTAGAACAATCACTAAACAAATCGATTTACTTTGCCCTACTGCTTCACTTTGACTCCGAAATCGATATCTTCACCGTGATCTCGATCTGATCGCAACCCGATTGGAAACGTGGAATGTTTTCAAAAGGTCAAAGTTGATCACTTGGCCGAGATCCCGATAGCCTCCGGGCGAGTCGATTAAACATGTATTCGGGTCTTAGAGTATACAGGGAGTAACAAGTAGCACTTCCTAATGATGTTCTAGCAAGATCAAAAAGTGATTGTAGAAGACCAAGGGTAGCTTGAAAACTCCTCCGCAATCATAATGCCTAATCATCTCCATGCCGTATGATGTATGTATGTATGTATGTATGTATCTCCATGTCTTTAGGCCATTTCATTTTGATTCGCACCTCTTTTAATAATTCAATTGTTAATACCTCTATCAATACTTACTTTGTGTCTATACCTAGGTATATCTACTTAGATATACTATAGAGTGCGCGTATCGCCCTGCGCCGTACTGTCGAACGTAAGTAGTTGTTTCATAGATACCTACTTAAGTCAAATGTATGAGAAGTAATAGAGGTTCAATAGTGTTGTCACTGGCGTTTTGCTACTGATGGACAGAGAGGTTGCGTTCTTACTACTGCTACCAGTTATAACTTTTAGGCACACTCTATAGCTTGTTTACTTATACTCTATGATTCAGGTCTACGGGTCGGCCTTTTCATTCAACTTGAAGGGTCCAATACAGATCAATGGGTCTCTTCAAGAATGGGGAAAAAACCTTCATTCTAAAACGTCATGAATAGGCAATGCACAAAAGATATGGGTATTTCGGATAGGTGTTTCAGTTATTTAATTTCTGACCTCGTGTTGGGGTCAGTTTAGTCAGTTGCTTACGCAGTAAGTAGGTAGATATTTTATCAGTTCCTTGCCATGCCCACTGTAAAAAAGGTTCTCGATTTGACCCATACTTAAGTAGGTAGGTAGTTTATACGACTGATTCACAAAATTATTTTTAAATATTCTTTGGGCGAGTCGATTATACATGTATTTGGGTCTTCGTCGGGTTGAAGGGTCCAATACATAACAGATCAATTGGCCTCTTGAAAAATGGAGAAAATAAATGCCCTTCATTAAACATCATGAATAGGCAATTGACAAAACGTATGGGTATTTCTGATAATTCAATTTCTGACCTCGTGTTGGGGTCCGAAACGGTTGGTATCGTCATTTGCTTTTGTAGTAGGTAAATATTTTCTCTGTATTATGTAGGTATTTATTTCAGCTGCTGGCTATGAAAAAGGAAGAGGTTCTCAATTTGACTCATACTTCTTTTATACGATTGATTTACAAAATGTATTCTTTGTTTGATAATGTAAGTAGGAGTAGCTCTCTTGGTGGTCCCTTTTACTAGTTCAGCTGATTATATGACGACGATTAGGATACTGAAGAAATTTTGGGAATTTCTCAAATTTCGTAGTGTAGTTGAGTTTACTAACATTCAATTTAATGCACTAGGTACAGTCTCTCCCGCTCACTCATCAAACAATCCAAAATTTAAAGTACCGTTTTTTTTCAGACTGTAATATTTTACACCAATAATTGTTACTTTCCTAGATGCAGCACATCGTTTGTTGAATCGTACAACATAGATTTTGTCCGGCTTGTCGGTATCCCTTACCTTACCTTTACAGCCACAACAGTCCACTGCTGGACATGGGCCTCCCGCATATTGAGAAGTATTGCCATACTCACCATGCTTGGCTGGCGGAGTGGCGAACGCAGTGCATGATGTTTAGGTAATTCACAGGGAACGCTGCTGCCCATACCCTGGATAATTATCCCTTAGTCGTTTTACGACACCCACGGATAGAATTGGAGTGATGCTATTCTAAGACAGCATCACACGGCAATCAATTGTCGGTATCGATTACAATAAAATCAAAACCATAAAAATAATATTCATGACTTAGCTAGTTAAAAATAACGTGCGAGACTGTACATACCTACGTAACATTTTGTTCTCTTTTGTAGCTTATGTAAAGTATTATTTAACCATCTCTATCTAGAAATTTTAAGACAAGCTCTAAGCAATAGCTGAAAGGAGCCAAAAGCCTTTTGTCTTAGAGAATTCGTGACTCTTCAAATTCATTTCAATGGCGTTTACTAAATGAAATTCTGTACGTAAGAACACAGTATACAGATTTAACAGTAAAGAAACTCCACCCCTTTGCGTTTGAATCGCAAGGATTGTCACTTTCGGTTATATACGGTTACATTTAATTAAGTACAAATCTCTTGAGGGTGTGATCTTCTCACAAAACTGAACAACTTTTGTTAGAAACTTTTCTTCGAAATATGAAAATAATATTTGGGCCCTCCAATACAAAAATCTTGAAAAAGTGTGTCACTTAGCATGGGAGGACCAAACTTTTATTCATCTTTCGAAGATAAGTCTCAACAAAAGTTGTTCAGTTTTGTGAGTAAAACACACCCTGAAGAGATTTGTACTTAATTAAATGTAACCTTATACATATATTTCGCCGTTTATAAACTGCTTTATCCCTGTGAGTAACAAAGGCTACCTATTACTAAGGGAAAACACCCTATTTAATTCCCTTCCCACGAGCATTCGGGGAACATTTCGCTCGGGTGAGACTGGGTCAGTTTCCTTAAAAGCGGTGTCGCGCGTCTGTTTCGAGCGTTTGTACGTAGTTTCCACACTGCTGAGAGCAAGCGAAGCAATTTTTTCGCTGTGGTCTGTGGATCTAAGAATTTCCTTTGAGAAGTTTAAGAACAATAGATGGCTGTTATATCTTTGAGTAATGAACAGTTAATCGCATTTAAAGCAAAGTGGTAGATGTAATGAATTATTTTAACAACAACAATGAAAAAGAGAGATCTTTTAATAGGTAGGTAATGAATGCAATGATCATCGTTCATTTGTTTCTATTGAAGTCGCTGATTGAAGTAGTACAATTTCTCCTATCATCATATTAATTCGCGAGAAATACACGTAACGTCCGCTTCAAGCGTTAATTTTTGCGCAATGCTATCGCATGCGTTCGGAAATTGCGTTTTTTTTTAATCTTATTTTCATGAAATTACGATTTATGTCAAACGGTTTCACAAACGCATCCGGTAGCAATGTGCATAACTGTATTTTATGATTATGAGAATAAGGTCGTAAGTCATACAGTCCTACCTAACGCAACGCAAACGGACGTTACGTTTATCACCTTTATTAATAAATAGACTGATCGATCACACACTTAGCCCACACGTAACGTATAAGTAGGTATTTTAGCACATCGTTAACGCATGCGTTTCTCAGATGCATACGAATTTCGAATTCATACACAAGTTTAAATTGCAAAATAGAGAGTTTAGAGTTGGTTTAGAGAAGGTTCACTCGGCCCTATTTCGGATTTTCGCGATTGGCACTTGTTACATAGCCAGGGTTGCTACTGTCAAAAATCTCAAATCTGTCATATATTTTTTTTGAGCTAGTTTTAAATCCATGATATATGACGTTCGGTCAACCGCCTTCTTGGTTACCTTGACTTCCCCATCTCCGGTTAATTGCAGTTAAAGTCAGTAAGCGTCAAAATCATCGCTTGTGTTGAGTGAGCTATCTGTATAGGCGCCCTGCGCACCGTTTCCCTAATTTGTGTCATAATCGTGCTTAATCGTTGGTGCAGTCAACTGTTGAGTTACCTTACCCTCCGGTGTTCGGATGAGAGGGTCACATACTCTGCAGTTGACTGTACATAGAAGTTTGAATTAGTGCCTACACCTACACGAGTGTAATATGAGTGGTTTCTAGAACCAAATCAAATGCAAACCTCGAATAATTGAATTTCAACTCTGCTACCTAGAACTGTACTGACTGCACATACCTAATTAGTTTGCTGGTTTATGTTACCCTAGTCAGCTTTTAAGGTATCATTGGTATAATTGGAATATACAGGGTTTTAGAAGTGCACTAACTAGTTAAACAGAACAAACTTTTTCCAAAGAACATACGTTGAAATGTAACACGCTGATGTATTAAACAAAACCAGACTGCGGTAATTCCTTGGTTGATTTTTTACATTATGTGTCACAATCTTTCATTTTCCGTTTTCCAGCCCTCTGCAACGACGACGCCAACGGCAACGTGCCCCTCGGCAAGTCCTGCAACAGATACTGGCAGTGCCAGGGTGGATACCCTCGTCTGCAAAGATGCCCTGCCATGCTGGTCTTCGACAGAAGGTCCCTGCGCTGCGTAGTGCCCCCCACTGAGGACTGTGAAGTGCCAACAACTACTGCGCCGCCGCCGGAAGAGGAACCCGAAAACAGACCTGAACCGAGACCCGTAAGTTTCATTTAAAAGAATACTCAATATTTTTGTCCAATACTGGCAGTGCCAGTGTACCCTCGTCTGCAGAGATGCCCTGCCAAGCTGGTGTTCGACAGGAGATCCTTGCGTTGCGTAGTGCCTCCTACTGAGGACTGTGAAGTGCCAACAACTACTGCACCACCACCCGAAGAGGAACCAGAGAACAGGCCTGAACCGAGACCCGTAAGTTCTAACACTGGCAGTGCTAGTATACCCGCGTCTGCAGAGATGGGCTGCGATGCTGGTGTCCGACACAAGGTCCCTGCGCTGCGTAGTGCCTCCCACTGAGGATTGTGAGGTGCCAACAACTACTGCACCTCCTCCAGAAGAGGAGCCCGAGAACAGGCCTGAACCGAGACCCGTAAGTTTCATTTAAGATATTTGTGTCCAACACTGGCAGTGCCAGGTACCCTCGTCTGCAGAACTGCCCCGCCATGCTGGTCTTCGTCAGAAGGTCCCTGCGCTGCGTAGTGCCTCCCACTGAGGACTGTGAAGTGCCAACAACTACTGCACCGCCACCCGAAGAGGAACCAGAGAACAGGCCTGAACCGAGACCCGTAAGTTCCAACACTGGCAGTGCTAGTATACCCGCGTCTGCAGAGATGGGCTGCGATGCTGGTGTCCGACACAAGGTCCCTGCGCTGCGTAGTGCCTCCCACTGAGGACTGTGAGGTGCCAACAACTACTGCACCGCCACCAGAAGACGAGCCAGAGAACAGGCCTGAACCAAGACCCGTAAGTTTTATTTGAGAGAATTCATACCTCGATATTTGTGGCCAATACTGGCAGTGCCAGGGTGGATACCCTCGTCTATAAAGATGCCCTGCCATGCTGGTGTTCGACAGAAGGTCCCTGCGCTGCGTAGTGCCTCCTACTGAGAGTTGTAAAGTACCAACAACTACTGCGCCTCCACCTGAAGAGGAGCCAGAGAACAGGCCTGAACCGAGACCCGTAAGTTTCATTTAAGAGAATACATACCTCGATATTTGTGCCCAAGACTGTTAGTGCTAGGGCGGGTACAGTCGTCTGCAGAGATGCCCCGCCATGCTGGTGTTGTAGTGCCCCCCACTGAGGACTGTGAAGTGCCAACAACTCACGACGTCAATACGAGCCAGAGAACAGGCCTGAACCAAGACCCGTAAGTTTCATTAAAAATATTTGTGTCCAAAACTAGCACTGCCTGGGCACTGCCAGTGTACCCTCGTCTGCAGAAGTGCTGGTGCCATGCTGGTGTTCGACAGACGGTCCCTGCACTGCGTAGTGCACCCCACTGAGGATTGTGAGGTGCCAACAACAACTGCGCCTCCACCAGAAGACGAGCCAGAGAACAGGCCTGAACCGAGACCCGTAAGTTTCATTTAAGATACCTATTTGTGCCCAATACTGGCAGTGCCAGGGCGGGTATCCTCGTCTGCAAAGATGCCCTGCCATGCTGGTCTTCGACAGAAGGTCCCTGCGCTGCGTAGTGCCTCCTACTGAGGACTGTGAGGTGCCAACAACTACTGCACTTCCACCAGAAGAGGAGCCAGAGAACAGGCCTGAACCGAGACCCGTAAGTTTCATTTAAGATATTTGTGTCCAATACTGGCAGTGCCAGTATACCCTCGTCTGCAGCGATGCCCCGCTATGCTGGTCTTCGACAGAAGGTCCCTGCGCTGCGTAGTACCCCCCACTGAGGACTGTGAAGTGCCAACAACCACTGCGCCGCCGCCGGAGGACGAGCCAGAGAACAGGCCTGAACCAAGACCCGTAAGTTTCATTTAAGAGTATACTCCATATTTGTGTCCAATACTGGCAGTGCCAGGGCGGGTACCCTCGTCTTCAGAGATGCCCTGCCATGCTGGTGTTCGACAGAAGGTCCCTGCGCTGCGTAGTGCCGTCTACTGAGGATTGTGAGGTGCCAACAACTACTGCGCCGCCGCCGGAGGACGAGCCAGAGAACAGGCCTGAGCCGAGACCCGTAAGTTTCATTTCAGATATTTGTGTCCAATACTGGCGGCAGTGCCAGGGCGGATATCTTCGTCTGCAAAGATGCCCTGCCATGCTGGTGTTCGAAAGGAGATCCCTGCGCTGCGTAGTGCCTCCTACTGAAGATTGTGAAGTGCCTACAACTACTGCACCCCCGCCAGAAGACGAGCCAGAGAACAGGCCTGAACCGAGACCCGTAAGTTTCATTTAAGAGAATACATACCTCGATGTTTATGCCCAATACTGGCGGTGCAAGTGTACCCTCGTCTGCAGAGATGCCCCGCCATGCTGGTCTTCGACAGAAGGTCCTTGCGTTGCGTAGTGCCTCCTACTGAAGATTGTGAAGTGCCAACAACTACTGCGCCTCCGCTGGAGGAGGAACCTGAAAACAGGCCTGAGCCGAGACCCGTAAGAATACATACCTCGATGTTTGTGCCCAATACTGGCAGTGCCAGGACGAATACTCTCGTCTGAAGAAATGCCCCGTCATGATGGTGTTCGACAGAAGGTCCCTGCGCTGCGTAGTGCCTCCTACAGAAGATTGTGAGGTGCCTACAACTACTTCGCCTCCACCAGAAGACGAGCCAGAGAACAGACCTGAACCGAGACCGGTAAGTTTCATTTAAGATAATTCATAACTCGATATTTGTGTCCAATACTGGCAGTGCCAGGTACCCTCGTCTGCAGCGATGCCTTGCTGGTGTTAGACAGGAGATCCCTGCGTTGTGTAGTGCCTTCTACTGAGAATTGTGAAGTGCCAACAACCACTGCGCCTCCACCAGAAGAAAAGTCAGAGAACAGACCTGAACCGAGACCGGTAAGTTTTATTTGAGAGAATCCATACCTCGATGTTTGTGTCGAACACTGACAGTGCCAGGGTGGGTACCCTCGTCTGCAAAGGTGCCCCGCCATTCTGGTGTTCGACAGAAGGTCCCTGCGCTGCGTAGTGCCTCCTACTGAGGATTGTGAAGTGCCCGGGCGAGCCCGAGAACAGGCCTGAACCGAGACCCGTGAGCTTCTTTCCGGAATACCCTACTTCCCGGTATTTGTGCTCTATCCCTACAAGAATACTTAGGGCAGAGCAGTTTTACGTATTTTCGAATATAGCGAGCTCGCCCTGTAACCTAAATGTAATTGAGTGGGGTACACTACACGTATACCATCACAACGTATGGCGAGCATGTATACCGTAGCACCTGCCTCCGATGCGGCGTACTACAAGACAGTTTCAATCATATGGAATTGCTGATAGGGTTATGTTCTGTGTTCCAGGCCCACCAAAGCAAGAGACCGTCTCATCTCCTCGCGCAGCAGCAGCAACAGCAGCAGCAGAACGACTTCCTCAACCAGCAGAGGCATTCCTCGAACAGGAACTAATCTTCTCTCTCCTGGAGCCTTAGGAAGAACCTTCTTCTTCTTCACATCATTTCTTTATCTTAGGTCGTCTCACGCGTGAGATACAATGTCTTTCTATCTTGCTCATCCTCTCTGACTGGGGTCCGTTTTACCTTTCTACAATTTACATTGCGTAGTCTGTTAATCGTACTTATTTAAAAAGGGCTCACTGTTTACAAAACGAGCATAAAGTTTACGTTCTGTCACAGAATAACCCTTGCTAAGTATATCTTCCAGGTGAGAACAGCCAAAATTCGCGAACGATGAGCGACTCAAACCATTTTCTTCTTCCATTTTTATGTTCTCTCTAAAAATTGGTAACATTGCCCGTTATAAAAACCTATGACACAGCGAAAAAATGGCCTCGATTGATAATTCAAATTGAAACTTGAACATCTGTCGATTGTAGGTACGAATATTTTGCATAAATTTCACAAAAATATCGAAAAAGGCCCGTAACAAATAGAAAAATACTCATCACAAACTTCAAAATATGCCTTATTATTTTTTTTACAAGTTATCTCGACCCCTAATGTTTTCATTCCATTACCTAACCAATTTTTATTAAAATGTATTTTATCTCCCACCATGTTCTAACTTCAGTAATTTTAGAAAAATACTTCTTTAATTTTAGTCATAGTGATCTAAGTTTAGTTTAGTTATTAAGTGTAAATGTGAAACTGCCTACACTTTCTGTTTTCCGAAAATACTCAGAATCCCAGACATTTAAAATTATCTTCTTACTCTAATAATTTAGTCAATATTTATATTTGTAAGTCTTATTTCTGTAATTTTAGTCAATAAAATATTTTTACGAAATAAACAAGTTTTTTTTTAGTTATCATCTTTAATAGCACATTTTTATCTATCTATTTAAGGGATCAACTTACGCTGGTTTTTCATCACTCGATCTCGATTACTTTAAAAACGCAGTATAAGTGTAAGGAATGGTGTAATCGGTAGGTAGGTAAAGTTCTTGATGAAACTGCAGAAAGGAAAGGTCTGCGACCGTTTAACAGATTTCAGGATATATATTTTTGAATCAGTAATATAAGCGATCCATTTCGGGTCGCCGAGCCAGCGGAGTTAGTTAATTAATTTTGAATTCTTTGAAATTCGAAATCGAATGTGTCAGATTCGAACCTCTTTCCTGTCGAGTCTGTTTTTAATTTTAGTGTAAGTACATCTATTCGTGAAAATGCTCTACAATATACCTACAACTGATTGGTTTAGAAAGGCTAGTTTAGCAATAATATTATCTCTGTAGTTAGTCGTCGCAGATTGGCGAAATTGAAACAAAATTTCTATCGATTCAAAAATATGCCCCCTTATACTGATTGAAAAATACCAGAGATCAGGTAGTCGCGTTAACTGGAAATTTAATTTTTGAGCTCTTTCCGAAGCGTAGAGGGTGGACTCAGGTAACGCAATTTATTTTTTACCGTTTTATTCAATCAATACCTCGTCGACAGGCAAAGTGGCCCACTCTACTATAATAATAGGCGTTTTCTGGAGAAACTAATCCACGAGATGGCGTTGTACGCCTCCATAAATTTTGAAGGATTAGCTGTCAAATTTTGACACTTATTCCATCTTAGTCTATGGTTGCATTGGTAGCAGTGCAAACTGTTCTATTTAGATGCTGGCGACTATAATAAATAATAACTATTCCGTTTTAAAAAATCAAGAGCCAATAAATTATAAGTAAAAAACATTTTTAAAACAAGCTTTTATTTGGGTGCGCTAAAAAGTATAAAATAATCTATTTACTAAAACTTTAACTTGTAACTTTTAATGGCATTAAATCTACGTCTTCACAATTTATACGATATAAAAGCTTGTCGCGACATTTAAGTAGGTACTCGTGTGGTGTGACTTAGTTTAAAAGTTTATTCAATTCATTTCATTTACACTGGTTTTCTAATTTATTTATTGATTTAGACACAGGTCAAATCTCGCGACAAGCTTTTATATCGTATAAATTGTGAAGACGTAGATTTAATGCCATTAAAAGTTACAAGTTAAAGTTTTAGTAAATAGATTATTTTATACTTTTAGCGCACCCAAATAAAAGCTTGTTTTAAAATGTTTTTACTTATAATTTATTTTTTTTTTAGTAATCTCTGGAAAAAATTACAACATTCTTCATTGACTTTGAAACTGCGTCCATACGGACTACTGGTGCGAATCTGCGAGGCATCGGTCTCATGACTGTCTTACGACAACTCGGTATGAGTTTCGTCCTCTACGATAAGCTTCTTGTACCCAAGCGGGGCAATCGCTGAACTTTATGTTGCTTCTTCATTGACAGTGCCATGAACAGAAGACTAAAAACTCCAACACAACAACCATTCAACCCCTAAAAATCTGTGCAAAGCGACGTCATTTACCTCACACTAGTATTTATCTTTCATTTGTCTATGTTTTTCACCCATTTAGTAAGAAAACATAACGAACTTAATACGCCATCTAACCTTTAGTCCGTCATATCTGGTTTTGTTTTGAGTGACGTAAACGTCACTTTATTTTTCGGGTTATTCTGAAAAATTCCTTTCATTTGATATCCATATTGTAATAAAGCATAAACATTTTATTCTGCCATCTTAAGAAGTCCACCATAGTTAATTTAGAATGACGTCAACTTGTAATTCGAATAGGTAATTCTCAGCAAGCCCTTTCATCTGACACTCATATTGTAAATTATCATAGGTGGCCATCTTTAGATGTCCGCCATATTTTTTTCTGAATTGTACTTAGCAAGCCCTTTCATTTGACACCCATATTGTAGGAGTGCGTCAAAGATTACTTGTCGGCCATCTTGGATATTCCGCCATATTCGATTTAGAATAACCCCACACAATCTAACATGCATTGTCATCTGAGTTAAACGTGTTTACAAAATTTCAGCTCAATCGGTTGAGGATATCTGCTTCAAAACTGAGTTGCAAGATTTGACCCGAACAAACATTTTTACTTACATACATACATACACTGCAAGTTAAATAAAAGCTTTTAAAATAGTCCACTATTGGAAATAGTCCATTTCCTACTCACCTAGTATGGCTGACGGATTTTATCGGAATCAAGCGGAATTCTGAATCAGTAAGAAGAAATCAATTAGCATCGAAATTGCAGGATTTATCCGATTGCATCGCAAGCAGGATGGAGATGAAACAATTCCGCATTTTCTGATTAATCTGTGATCGTGGTCCCGATTTCCGGACGGCGCCTCTGATTGGCAAACCTCGGGGAGAGGTCTCAGACTATGAAATGAAATAGACGGAGCACTATTATGAAAATTATGTATGACATGAAACTAACTATGAGAAATAAATAGTCAGGGAAACTTAAAGCCAAGGAGACCTAAAGCAAGAGAAATAAAAAGCCTATGTTTATTTTTTGGCTGAACGCTATCGCGTGTCCTTAAAAGTAGTTAGAACTTACCCCTCCGCAGCCACGTTTTGTAACCCTAGCCATGTCTTAGAAGAATGTAAGACCTTCCTTTCGACCTGTTGTCGATGAAGACGTCCAGCTGTAGGTATATATTTTTTATGAGGAGAGGAGACAAAGATAAGTAAGTAAATGAGAATAAAAAGTAAGAAAATAGGTGCCTTTAAAAAATCGCTACGTTTGCTACACCTTTCGAAATCTTTGACAAATGACTGAAACACTGAAAATTAATTTGTGTCTGCACTGCAACCCAGTTTGATTTTGTTCAAGCCCACCGTCTAACTTCGCGGTATCAAACCCGGCGATCCTTAATTAATTCTCTGCCGGTTGACCTCAGACTTCAGTGGATTTCCCTCTTGCTTCTGCGTTGGATTGCCCAAACCAGGGATGGGGAAATGGCGGCCCGCGGGCCAAATCCGGCCCGCGGAGTGATTTCATCCGGCCCGCGGTCACTGACTGATTTTTATTAAAGTCAAGTTAAATTAATCACGTTAGTAAGTAGGTACCTATTTGGTGAAGGTAGTTAGGTGTTTACTTGCGCGAGCGACCTACCAGCTACCGGTCCTCGTCCGTCGTGTCGTGCCGTGCGTCACCTATCACCCGATCAGAAAATCCGCGAGCGCAGCGCTCTCGCTCTCACCCGTATTCCCGCCTACTTGATATGACAACCGACAAAAGATGACCGACCGGACGAACATATGTTCAACAATTCAACAAAAATTGAATTTAACAAGTCATTGTCAAAATGTAAATTTCCCAACTTAAGAAAACATGCTCAGAAAAGCATTTCTATGTATGGATCTTCATATATTTGTGAGCAAGTGTTTTCCACAATGAAGCTGCGTAAGAACAAACTGAGGAACAAATTGACTGATGAACACCTTGAGTGTATTATAAAACTAACGGCAAGTAATTTGAAGCCAAATTTTGACGTGCTTGTAGACGGAACTGTCAAAATTTCATTTATCTCATCGACCAAGCACATCAAAACAAACTTAATTTCTTGTACATTTTTATAGTAATTAATTAATAAACTTATTTGGCCCGCTTACAAGTTGTGATTCTTTGAAATGGCCCTTTCCAAATTGTATTTCCCCATCCCTGGCCCAAACCGTCCGTTTCGCCGAAACTGAAAACCAGTTATACTGGGAGTAACAAAAAGGGTATAACAAGCCGAAAGGAGGACAAGGTACACATGAAACTTAACAACTTTCCCTATGGAATATGGGTCGAAATATGATAAATCAATTGGGACTGATTGGGACCTATTCCTATTGCGACCTCCCATAGGAAATCAATCAGCTGATCGGCGATTTTGTGTGGGAGGTCCAAAATTATTTTTCATGTTACGACCCATTGTTCTATGGGCAAAGTTGTTCAGTTTCATGAGTACCTTGACCTTCTTTCGGCTAGTTATATTCTTTTTGTTATTCCCTGTATAATAGAACTTTTTGATAATCCCTGTGTAATAGAATAGTACAAATCACGATTCAGAAATTAATGTCATATTCATTTGATGGAGAAAACAAAAACAGCTGAGGAAATAAGATCGATTAAGCTAATCAAATCTTCTTCCTAATAAATATTCGAAAGAAGACTTTAAAAATACTTTCAATTTTACGAGAAATATTAAGCGAAATACTAAGAACCGAAAAACGAAGTAAGATAAGATAATAATATGGGTTCTCAGAGAACATTTCATTACCGCGTTTCAAAAAACTGGTGGCGCCATCTAGTGACCAATAACTTTGAATCTCAAATTGGGACAAGACAAGAACAAAATAGATAGGTAAGTAGTCAGTTCCGAAGGCATAGGTAGTCAATTTTATACTTTGGCATGGCATAATACTTCGAGCAACTCGATCTTCCGTCCCGCAAGGCATAATAGCTACCGAATTTATTTTTTCCTATACTAACTTGGATCAATAGTCGCTACAAGAAAATCAAACTACTTATTTTGGTCTAAGCACTTCAATAACCCCAAAAACCCACGAGTGTCCCCCAGGGCTGTGCTGGCCCAAATTCTTACCACTTACTTACCTTCCCACGTGGACGATGGGTACTTACTATACCCCGAAATGCGCTCAATTACATTTAACCTTTTATGAAACAGAAATGTCGGGTAAGAAAATAATGGAAGCGACAAGGATATGAGTTGAATAGGAAAATTGAGCAAAAAGGCATTGGATCTTTGCAACTGGCATTTTGTTACCTACCAGGTTGAAATGTTCCATATGCTGTAAGCTTTCCCATACAACAAAATGAAATGAAAAACAACTCTATTTTGTTTAGAGGATTTTTGCATTAGGTCACCACGCTGCCCATTGGCAAGTTCAGTGTAAGATACTGCATAAATAGGATACACTGCTATGATCCCTTGAAATTAGCTATATTTATTTAATTATTATTAAAATGAAAGAAAGTGAAAGTTTTTTGGTTCCATCTTTAAACACATAATCATCATGGTACAACTGAAAAAGAAAATCGTCTACATCGACCACATCGAGTTTCAAATAGCTAAATGAGGATTTTTTGGACTGACTTGACAGCTAGACGAGGCGGAACTAGATAGCGCCGTAAACTTTCTCATGAGGGAAATGATTCAGATTGAAAGAATCCGAGAAAGTTAACAGCACCACCTGTCAAACCACCACAATTTGAAATAAAATTTTACCACCCCTACTTATGGGAAATCGCTACTAAGCATTTCCATCATTAATTGAAACTAAAATTAGATGGCATTTCCATTACAGTTTTCAGTGTTCAGTGGAAGGAGCTATTACTGAGCCTCCTGGGACACATCTTTTCTGATTGCGGAATAGAATTAGCGGAAAGGGGAAAAGCCCACTCCAATATAATGGACTATTTATGTAAATTGGTTAGTAAGTAGGTACTTCACGTGGATTCCTAAATGTAAGTAGTGTAAGTACCTTGTTATGCAAATTAAAGATAATGTTAAATAGGTTAATGATAGGCAAGCTAGATTAAATCTAATAAGAATACAAGATACCTGTAAAATGTCATATAAAGGGGCAACTGAATAACTTTTCTCTAGGAACGGCTCAAATGAAATGTTATTAATTTTAAAATAAGGTCTTACATATTTCGATCTTTTTTTTTCTAGTGGAATGTTGCCATACTTATGTAACTTTAGTACCCGACACTAGTAAAAGTTTAGCCCACTGTCCATGGCATACAACTATCTAAGTGTTTTTTTTGTTCCCTATAGTCTGAAAATACAATGTGATACAATGCAGCAACGCCCCTAATAGAAGAAACATGAAATTTTTATGCAGTTTTCAGGACAAGAGAAAAGTCATGTTAGTACATTTTGCAAGTTCAGAAACGCTGATAGGCATTATATTAATGATGTTTATTTAAATGGATTGCTTTCGAGTGAAGTAAATTTATGAGATCCATATGTAATCGAAATAATATTGAAATAACTAGGTAGATACGAAAATCAGCTGTAAAAACCTACGAGACGAGACATTGAATAATTCTGCCTCCGAAATTAGAACTCGCAAATAACACGTAGAATTAGCCAATTTAGGAAGATTCACGTGAACGGGGAGACAAAACGGCTGACTCAGAAATTTAATTTGGCGAAAATGCGCCATTTCCCGCCCTCCCCAGGGCAGGACTTATGTAGCATGGATACCTACATGTCCTACTTAGCAGACGGCCAATATCTAGCACGAATTAATTTTATTTCACACAGGGTGTAAGAAAAAGTAGGTAGCGCTTTAGGTATTTCAAAAACGAACCAGCACATGAAACTGAAAAACTTTCCAAACATGGACACTACTACGAGTGTTCCTGCTGATCGTAAAATGAAGTCAATCGGAACCTGTAACTATTTTTTGCATTACTAACGTCTAAGGGCCTCTCCTCTGCAGTAGGACATAGAATAGAAGACGCTACATAAAAAAAGTGCAAGAAACAGCAAGTGGTAAGTTAGGTATATGTGAGTTCGTTACCCCGTGTGTGTATGTAAGTCGCCAATATATTTTATCCCATAAGACGGAATGGGCGCTCGTCTCAGCTTTCATGGCTCGCACTGGAGGTCTATTTTAAAATCAGTCAAAAATTCTCTCTCGCATGCACCGCAGTAGTCTGAAAAGCAGCCGTTATAGTCCGGACCTATGAACCATACGTTCTACGAATACGAACGATCCATATGAACATAAACTTATAATAGATTTGAGTACTAAATACACATAGTTGATAAGGCTACTCGCTGCTTTCGCCGCCGTGTGACCGTTTAGTTAACCACCATGTGGGAAAGGGAGCGCCATACAACTTTACTGATATACGGTGGAGAATGCAGCGAGCGGCCGTCTCAACTATAGTCTAGTCTGACTTAGGTACGTAGAATCGGATTTCTACTGCTTTGCTTCAAAAATACGCCCCCTGACCTGTTTTATTGCAAATTAAGCATTTCACGACCTTCAGCCAGACTGAGACTGAAATGAAAAATTCTATTTGTGGAACTGATTACCTACTCAATTCGTGAATCTAATTTTGGCCTTTATTGGGGCCAATATATTGTTTTTCTTTTTACTGGGTTCCTGTAAAGTAAACTATACCTAATAAAATACTTTCCGAAATACTAATCTTAAAATTTATTGTTGTCGAAGAATTCTTAAAGTTTTGGCGTAGACTTGACTATGGTGTCTCGCTGTCTTTTTTTGTATATGTTTATAAGTGTATGTAAGTCATCATCATCATCATATCAGCCATAGGACGTCCACTGCTGAACATAGGCCTCCCCTAAATATTTCCACCTTGTCCGATTAGAAGCGGCCTGCATCCAGCATTTCCCCGCGGACTTGACCAGATCGTCTGTCCATCTCGCGGGGGGCCGTCCTACGCTGCGTCTGCCGGTACGTGGTCTCCACTCGAGAACTCTCCTGCTCCACCGATTATCAGTCCTTCGAGCAATGTGGCCTGCCCATTGCCACTTCAGCTTACTGACTCTCTTAGCTATGTCGGTTACCTTGGTTCGTCTACGGATCTTCTCGTTTCTGATTCGATCACGTAGGGAAACACCGAGCATAGCTCTCTCCATAGCTCGCTGAGTGACTCCTAGTCTATTAAGGAGGCCGACAGTTAGAGACCACGTCTCGGCACCGTAGGTCATCACTGGCATGACACACTGTTCGAACACTTTCGTCTTGAGACACTGAGGAATTTTGGACGAGAAGACGCTGCGTAGCTTCCCGAAAGCTGCCCAGCCGAGCTGGATTCGCCGAGTGACCTCCTTCTCAAAGTTTGATCTTCCTAGTTGGACTGTTTGTCCTAGATAGACGTATTTGTCCACCACTTCGAGTATCGAGTTCCCTACTGATATTGGGGTGGGCGCTACATGAGAGTTGGCCATGACTTTCGTCTTGTCCATATTCATCTTGAGTCCCACTTGTTGGGAAACCCGATTGAGGTCCTGTAGCATTTTGCTGAGGTCTTCGAATGACTCTGCCATGACCACGATATCGTCAGCAAACCGAAGGTGAGTAATGTATTCGCCATTGATATTGATGCCAAGTTCTTCCCATTCCAGGAGCTTGAAGGCATCTTCCATCGCATTGGTGAAGAGCTTCGGAGATAGTACATCTCCTTGTCTTACACCCCTCTGCAATGGAATAGCCGCCGTGGTCTGATCTTGTATTCGAACTGACATTGTGGCGTTTCTATATAAACACTTCAACACTTCGATATACCTGTAGTCAATGTGGCACCGCTGTAGAGCCTGCAGTACTGCCCACGTCTCGATAGAATCAAAGGCCTTCTCATAGTCCACAAACGCTAAGCATAGTGGCAAATTGTACTCCTCGGTCTTCTGTACAATCTGCCGCAGCGTAAAAATGTGATCTATGGTACTGTACCCTTTTCGGAAGCCGGCTTGTTCGGGAGGCTGGAAGTCATCAAACCTGCGAGCCAGACGATTCGTAATTACCCTCGAAAACAGCTTGTAAACATGACTCAGAAGCGAGATGGGCCTATAATTCTTAAGGAGAGTCTTATCACCCTTCTTAAAGAAAAGCACCACCACGCTTCTGTTCCATGCTTCTGGCGTCACACCTTCGAACAAGACAGAATTAAAGAGCTTCTGAAGGACTTTAAGTACTGGTGTTCCACCCGCTTTCAGTAGCTCTGATGTGATTCCGTCCTCGCCCGGCGCCTTGTTGTTTTTGAGCTGTTTAAGGGCCATCCTAATCTCATACAAGCTGATGTCCGCGATTATCTTCGGTATAGTGTCGGGTAAGTTTTGCTCTAGGGTCTGTTAAGCTATTAACAGGTTTTGCAACTGAAGTGTACAGCTGTCCATAGAACCGTTCGATCTCCCTCAGTACCTCTGGCCTCGTGGACGCTACCCTGCCTTCCTCCGTCTTCAGCTTTGTCAGCTGGCTCTGCCCAATAGACTGGTCCCTGGCGAAAACTTTGATGCCCTTGTTTCGCTCAATCGTATCTTTAATATTTTTAGTATTAAAATTTCGAATATCGCTCCGCAGGGACTGGCATATCTGTCTGTTGAGCCGCCGATATGACTCCGTGTCATCAGAGGATTGCAGCGTCATAGAACGCCTTTCAGCCATGAGGTTCAGAGTTCGATCGGTTAGTTTTTGAGGTCTATTTTTACGACAGGGCTTAAAGAACTTGGAGCCGACTGTGTGGACAGTTTCCACTAAACTGTTATTGATATCGTCCACGGAATCGCAATCTAGGCAAGCAAAGCGATTTGTAAGTTCCAGTTGGAAGCTTTCCGGGTTTTGAATATGGGTCGCAGATGGTCGGAGCGTAGACTTCACTAGGCGAGACCGTTCTAGTTTGACGTTTATGTTCAATGTGCCTTTTTTAAATTGAGTCAAAAATATCATGGTCGTAAAAGACATTTTTTTGGAGATATCGAAATTTTAAATATACAGATCGATAGAGAAAAAAAAACTGAACAAAACTGCATTTTTAACTCATTTTTGCCAAAAATGTCATTTACGCCAATTGAGGCCAGAGGGGTCGATATCTTCGGTATAGTGTCGGGTAAGTTTTGCTCTAGGGTCTGTTAAGCTATTAACAGGTTTTGCAACTGAAGTGTACAGCTGTCCATAGAACCGTTCGATCTCCCTCAGTACCTCTGGCCTCGTGGACGCTACCCTGCCTTCCTCCGTCTTCAGCTTTGTCAGCTGGCTCTGCCCAATAGACTGGTCCCTGGCGAAAACTTTGATGCCCTTGTTTCGCTCAATCGTATCTTTAATATTTTTAGTATTAAAATTTCGAATATCGCTCCGCAGGGACTGGCATATCTGTCTGTTGAGCCGCCGATATGACTCCGTGTCATCAGAGGATTGCAGCGTCATAGAACGCCTTTCAGCCATGAGGTTCAGAGTTCGATCGGTTAGTTTTGAGGTCTATTTTTACGACAGGGCTTAAAGAACTTGGAGCCGACTGTGTGGACAGTTTCCACTAAACTGTTATTGATATCGTCCACGGAATCGCAATCTAGGCAAGCAAAGCGATTTGTAAGTTCCAGTTGGAAGCTTTCCGGGTTTTGAATATGGGTCGCAGATGGTCGGAGCGTAGACTTCACTAGGCGAGACCGTTCTAGTTTGACGTTTATGTTCAATGTGCCTCTGACCATTCGGTGATCGCTTCCGGTTTTAACCCTGTTGATCACCGAGACATCATTGAAAATTTGTCTCTTTGTGGCCATAATGAAGTCTATCTCATTTCTGGTAGAACCGTCGGGGCTCAACCAGGTCCATTTCCTATGAGGCGGCTTTCTGAAGAACGAGTTCATCATGTAGAGTTCCTCCTTCTCCAGGAACTCGGCCAGCCTCTGGCCCCTCGGATTCCGATCCCCATATCCAAATGGCCCCACCCCCAACTCATCACCGCTTCTCTCGCCCAACTTTGCATTGAAGTCCCCCATTACAACACTGTAGTGCGACTTTGAAGCATGTATGGCTTGTGAGATGTCCTCATACAAAACTTCTACTTCATCGTCAGGGTGTTTCGAGGTCGGTGCGTAAACCTGTATGACCTTCAGCGAATATCTTTTAGATATTCTGAGTATCAGATACGCCACCCTGCTTGATATGCTTGTAACAGAGATGATATTGTTGACGAGGGACTTGTGCACGATAAACCCGACACCACCTTGGGACTGTTGATCGCCCTCCCGGTAATAGAACAGGTGACCGGATTTGAGGGTTATCGTGTCCTCTCCCCCTCTCTCGGACTTCTGACAACCCTATGATATCCCAGTTCAGCCTGTCTATCTCTTCTTCCAGCTCGGCGAGCTTCTCGTCGGTCCTTAAAGTGCGCGTGTTGTATGTCATCAGTGATAATCTACGTCGGTTGTCCGTGGGTGCGTTTGCTTTGGTCGTTTGACGGAGGAGCGCCGCCCGGGGATTCTTAGCACCCCTGGTTCCAGTGCTTGGCCGGCGCCCGTCAACGCCAGTTCTGCAACTGGAGCCGCCGGGAGCTTGGGGCCATGGTTTTACGTGTACTGCCATGTTTATTTAGGGGGGGTTGGATCGTCACCCGCCACGCTGATCCAGTGCGGGTTGGCGGGTCGCCATTGCCTCGTCCGTTGACCAGCAGGGTGCACCACGGGCAGGTAAGGTTGGCTTGGGCCCCGAAGGTGTTGGTAGGGCCCCTTACACCCCGTATGTAAGTAGATAAAGCAAAGTATAGCCGTCAATACATTTTACTCGTATGATATGCTACCATTTAAAATCATTTGTTTGCTTTCAAACAAGAAGTGTGTTAAGTTTTACATAGAATGTATGTAGGACGCCTTGAAGCGAGTCGAAGTACCCATAAAGCGTACGACTACCCCCTAAATAGGGGAATGGAAGTGCTGTAGCTCTTAGCAACACCAATGGGACCCGGTAAGGAGCAGGGACCTCGGAGAGACTACTCATGGAACTCGATAGATATTCGCCCTAAAACTGCCGATGATGACAACGGATTATATAGGGTCGCATTAGCCGTTGGTAAGTATAATTTTATGTCACTTGGTAGAAAATGTGTAATTAAGTACCACTTAAGACAGAGACAAGTAGCGAACTCTCGTATCGGAGGCCAATACTTACTTTGGTTGGGTCCTCGAGCCGGCGAAGTAAGTAAGTAAGTACTTATTCAATTATCACTTTGTGAATGTGTACCCGGTTTGGTTAGAACATGAACTACCTCACTCTACGTGTAAGGAAGTTGATTTTGAGATGATGCCTTGGAGGGCGGGCACGTTGAGCTGTCAGTCCCGGTACTATCGATGGGTGTTGATTACGTTCGTTACAAAACCAATGTCACCAGGTTTTATCGAGTCTTTCGTCGACTTGATGTCCCACACAAAGAAGAAAACCTTGGTAAGGGACATCTTCATGTTTATGGGCTAAGTAAGTTCCATCGTATCCAAGTGGGGCTATAAAGATGCTCGTATTTGCTTACATGAATTCCCCCATTACTGTAGTAGTGATCCAGTTCCATCCAGTCCCCTCGTCTCGCGAGGTATTATGTTTCTGGGACACTACACGAGAAATTCTATGTATAGGGTTACATTTAATTAAGTAGAAATCTCTTGAAGGTGTGATCTACTCACAAAACTGAACAACTTTTGTTTGAAACTTTTCTTCGAAAATATGAAAAAAATTTTGGACCTCCCATACTAAGTGACACACTTTTTCAACATTTTTGTATGGGAGATCTAAACTATTTTTTCATATTTCGAAGAAAAGTTTCTGACAAAAGTTGTTCAGTTTTGTGAGTAGACCACACCCTCATTCCGTCTCGCGCCTACGCGGAGAGCACTCGTGTGCGCGGTCCAACAGCTCCCCACTACGGCCGTCTCGTCGCTCATAGCGCGCTCACTTCGCATTGTATTGTACCGCATCGAGTTGTTTACCACGTTTAGTGCGCAGAGTAGTGTGCGAAGCAGAAACTTTTGTTCGTTTACGTACGATGGAATTAGCACCCGGTGATATGTCAGTAGACGAAAATGCTGTTAACGTATCCAGCGATACTTCTTTACTGGATAAGGATTCCGCAGGATCTACGCCCCCTAACTTCGTGAACCTTCGTATTCGTTTTGCAAGTCCATTGGATCAATCCAATCACGGGGAAGAGAAGGTGGACGACAAGGACTCCGACACCAACGAGTTTGAAGCCTTTCAGAGAAGTATGTTCGAGCGACTTGATAATTGGTGCGAGAAGCAAACGGACAAGTTCTCCAAAGTTCTTTCTGATTTTCAAGCCCTTAACGAATCCGTCAAATACATGAGCGAGAAGTTCGAGAGCATCAGAGAACAAGCGGTATCTACTCAGCAGCACGTCGCTCAGCTAGATAAGAAAATGGAGATTGTCGAGACGCACACATCAAACATTGCTGCGCTGGAGGCCAAAATTGAATCATTGGAACAACAAGGGCGCCTTAACAACATAGAAATAAGCAACGTACCGGAGAGGCGGGGTGAAAACCTAATAACACTGGTGGAAGATCTAGGAACATCAATCAAACACACCATTACTCGGGCTGATATTGCAGCCATCCACCGGGTACCACACGCCAACTCTGCTAGTGCGCACCCCAAAAATATTGTGGTGAAATTTCACTCCCGCATTACCCGGGACAATGTTCTGGCGGCATTTCGGTTGGCTAGAGGTGTCACAACAGACAAACTGAACATCAATGGTGAGCCCAGGAAGGTGTACTTGAACGAGCATCTAACACTCAACAACAAGAAACTGTTTCGCGAAGCCCGCGAGCTCGCCAAACGAAACAACCACCGCTATGTTTGGGTCAAACACGGGACAGTCCTCACACGCGAAAACGACACTTCTCGCGTTATTGCTATTCGTTCTTTTAACGATCTGTCTAAAATACAACCCAAGCCAGCTTGAATACTTGCTTTTTTCACAGCTGAATTTGTCAATTTTTGCTATAATCATTTATTATTTACTTTTCGTTTTAATAACAAAATTTTATTCCCATGTATTTTTGCTTGTCACTATGTTGTTCCAGTTAATACAAACTCCTAAAGCTAGAACTCGATACACTCTCTGTTTACTTCATTACTCTGTCGCATATACAGCTACTCACGCCTGCTTGCAATACCCTCACAATGACACTGTTAATCATTTTAAACAAACTTTATCTCAGATTTTCGCTTTTCTTGTCACTCTTAAGATGCTTAAACCTCAAAATATAACTACCACTTACAAATTTACAAAACCAAACAGTCAATTATTAGCTTCATGCTTCGAGGTCAAAAAAATATCATGTCAACATAATGCTTACGTAACTTTTTTAACCACTTTATTTATTACAAATATGCTTCATATTATGTGTGACTTGAAGAAAGTTGTATACTTACGGTGTGTAACTGTTTTTAAATACTGGTATCACTATCAATATCATTGTATGTCGGAATTGATTCCTGGGAAAGTACATGTCACAGGAGCTACCTGCGACTACGGTGGATGTACCCCGATCGGAAATGTGGTACAGTTTCGGCCTGTTTATATTAATACTACAATATCATTTATCTTTGGATTTTATTGTAGCATAATGATGAGGTCCAGCCATGCGTTGTGTTTGTTTCATACTAGCTACCTACATAATCATAACTCAAGCAGGTACACAGCGCTGCGCCCGGCAATACCTACGCGTACCTATTTTCACCCAAATGTTTATACTTATTACTTTTCGTATAACCAATGATGCAATCTAATAAAAGTAACCAATTAACACTCTATTACCAAAACTGCGGAGGAATACGTTCTAAATTAAGCACACTTTATATGAACATTCTGTCCCATTCATACCATCTGATCATTTTGACGGAGACATGGCTAATTCCTAGTATTACTGAAAATGAATTCATAGACAATAGGTATATAGTATATCGCTGCGACAGGAACCGCGACGCGTGCGGGAAGGAAGACGGCGGCGGCGTGCTGGTGGCGGTGCTGCGCTCGCTGCGGCCGGCGCTCCGCCTGCCGCCCGCCGCCGCCGCCCCTCTCCCCGCCATCCTGGACCAGGTCATGATTGAGTTGCCTACCCGATCGGCATCTGGCGTAGTCACACAGATTCTTTTTTGTGCCGTTTACATACCACCTAGTCAGCGCCAGGAAGTGTACACTCAGTATTTGGACATGGTTTATGATGTTTTGACGATTGCTTCTTATGAACACTTTTTTGTAATCGGGGACTTCAATCTGCCAGACCTGGCGTGCGTGACTGACTGCCATATTGAATCAATGTCAAGCCTTAGTATATCAGCTGCTAGTAAATACCTTTTAAATTTTATCTCCTTAACGAATTCATCACAATACAATTTCTTTAAAAATAGTATTGATCGTACCTTAGATTTATTTATAAGTGATATGGATTGCTTCTGTGCCTTGCCTCCTGACCCTCTGCTCCCTCTGGACCGTCATCACCCTCATTTCATATCTTCCATAATTCTTGACACAGATTTTAACTCCATGCCCACACAAACACGAATAAAATTTTGTTTTGACAAAGGTGACTATGTTACAGTCAAAACCCTTAACCAGTCAATAACGTTAATGACTGGCAAAACCAGTCAATAACGTTATTGCCTAAGGTACTCAGTCAAAACCCTTATTGCCTGATTTTGTCTAATAAAATCAGTCAATAACGTTATTGACTGACGTGCCTAGTCAAAACCCTTAATAGGTATGTTCTAGTTGGTCTTAGATCACCATCAGGACCGTTAGATGGTCGCTGCCAGTGTGGAAGTCTACTGTCTCGCTCGCCGGTTGTTATTCTATAAGGACATGCCTAAGTCGTAGACGGCTCTTCACTTATGTTGATAGCAGCAAATACGTGGCCTCCCTTCCCAGAAGTCATAGACCACCCGGTAGTTACTCGAGGACTCGGGCTCAGTGCCACCGGCGAGTGAAACAGTAGACTTTCACTCTGACTGCCTCCATTTTCTATCTTCTGTAAGATGCATTTCAGTGAGCGTGCACAATCGTCCCACGACCTGATTATCCCCATTCCACCTCCGGGATCGCGTCGCTGACTAGGATTACTCCTTTTATCAGCTGGTTAGATAGCAGACAAATGCGAGCCTATCTTAGGTATTTAAAAAATATATATATCGATCCTGACGGTTACTATGCAGTAACCACTCCTACTCGCCGCATCACACCGTAGCTCACCGCACCGTACTGCTACCCGCCGCATCGCATCTAAACTAACCGCACTGCACTGCTACCCAACGCATCGCTCATAATCTCACCGCAAATCAGTGCTACTCGCCGCATCGCACATCGAAACTCTCCGCACCGCACTGCTTTTCACCGCATAGCACATAAACTCACCGCAACGCCGTGCTACCCGCCGCATTGCTCATAATCTCACCGCAAGTCAGTGCTACTCGCCGCAGCGCACAGCTACCCGCCGCATCGTTCATAATATCACCGCAAATCTGTGCTACTCGCCGCATCGCACTCCGGAACTTTCCGCACCGCACTGTTTTCCGCCGCAAAGCACATAAACTCACCGCAATTCAGCGCTACCCGCCGCAACACACAACAAAACTTCCCGCACCGCACTGCTTTTCGCCGCAAAGCACATAAACTCACCGCAATTCAGCGCAATCCGCCGCAACACACAACAAAACTTCCCGCACCGCACTGCTTTCCGCCGCAAAGCACATAAACTCACCGCAATTCAGCGCTACCCGCCGCAACACACAACACCGCACTGCTTTTCGCCGCAAAGCACATAAACTCACCGCAATTCAGCGCAATCCGCCGCAACACACAACAAAACTTCCCGCACCGCACTGCTTTCCGCCGCAAAGCACATAAACTCACCGCAATTCAGTGCTACCCGCCGCATCGCACACCGAAACTCTCCGCACCGAACTGCTTTCCGCCGCAAAGCACATAAACTCACCGCAATTCAGCGCTACCCGCCGCAACACACAATAAAACTTCCCGCACCGCACTGCTTTCCGCCGCAAAGCACATAAACTCACCGCAATTCAGCGCTACCCACCGCAACACACAACAATACTTCCCGCACCGCACTGCTTTCCGCCGCAAAGCACATAAACTCACCGCAATTCAGTGCTACCCGCCGCATCGCACACCGAAACTCTCCGCACCGAACTGCTTTCCGCCGCATTGCACATAAACACACCGCAACCCAGTGATACTTACCCGCCGCATCGCGCACCGAAACTCTCCGCACCGCACTGATTTCCGCCGCACTGCACATAAACTCACCGCAACGCAGTGCTACCCGCAGCATCGCACATAAACTCACCGCAACGCAATGGTTACTGCATAGTAACCATCAGGACCGTTAGATTTTTTTTCAAAACCCTTAATAGGCGCGTCCGACCCGGTGGTAGCAACCGTGGACTGCCTGGCTGGTCTGAGATCACCATCAGGACCGTTAGATGGTCGCAGCTAGAAGAAAGCCTACAGCCTCGCTCGCCGATTGAACTAGGCGGGAGCCTAACAACAACCGTCGTGAAGTCTATGACATCTAGGAGGTGAAGCCACGTATACGTATATAATGTCAGCATTAGATAGTGAAGAGCCGTCTGCGACTTGGGCATGTCCTCAGGAATAACAACCGGCGATCGAGACAGTCAGCCAGCCAGTCTAGGTTGCTGCTACCGGGGCAGAAGTACCTATTAAGGGTTTTGACTGGGCACGTCAGTCAATATCGTTATTGACTGCTTTTAATAGATAAAACCAGTCAATAAGGGTTTTGACTGAGGTCCTTAGGCAATAACGTAATTGACTGGTTTTTCCAGTCAATAACGTTATTGACTGGTTAAGGGTTTTGCCTGTAACAACTATACTAAAATAAATAATGATATTCAAAATATAGACTGGTTTGGATTATTTTATAACACTTCTGCGGAGGAAGCCGTCAGCCTATTTTATGAGAAAATTTATGCTATTATAAAATTACATGTACCTACTAAAGTCATTAAACAAAGCGACTATCCAGTCTGGTTTACACGTGCATTGATTCGAATATTTAATTCCAAAGATAAGTTTTGGACAAAATGGAAAAAATATAATAATATATGTGATTATGAACAATTCTCATTATATCGATGGGTGAAAACGAAAAGGTCGTATCTCGAAGAAGGTCGTAACTAGACTAATAGCACGCCCCTAATCAGCTGATTTTTCTCTATCGAACGGTCCGGGTCTCGTTTTTCTACGACGATATTTTTTTTCAAAAACGGTATATTTTTTGAAAAGTTTCCAGATTTTTTTTGTCGTAAGTCGGTCAAAAACCAGTGTTTTTGGGGCTTTTCGACTTACGCCAAATCAAAGTTAGGTATTTTTAATCTAGGATTAGTTACACCCTTCTTGTAGTATGAGACTTTGTCCATACTCTCAGTTACGCCATTTTTGCGGTCAGCAATTTTTACAATACTCGTGGTTACACCATTCTTGCGGTTGGTGAAATTTGATCATACGTCTAGCTACGCGCTTCTGTAAGTCAGTAAAATTATGTGTGGACAAGTTACATCCTTTTTATGGTAAGCTAATCCATCATCATTATCATATCAGCATAGGACGCCCACTGCTGAACATAGGCCTTCCCTAAATATTTCCCCCTTGTCCGATTAGAACCGGCCTGCATCCAGCATTTTTCCGCGGACTTGACCAGATCGTCGTTCCATCTCGTGGAGGGCCGTCCTACGCTGCGCCTGCCGGTACGCGGTCTTCTCTCGAGAACTCTCCTGCTCCACCGATTATCAGTTCTTCGAGCAATGTGGCCTGCCTATTGCCACTTCAGCTTACTGACTCTTTCAGCTATGTCGGTTACTTTGATTCGTCTACGGATCTCCTCGTTTCTGATTCGATCACGTAGAGAAACACCGAGCATAGCTCTGTCCAAAGCTTGCTGAGTGACTCCTAGTCTATTTACGAGGCCGACAGTTAGAGACTAGGTCTCGGCACTGTAGGTCATCACTGGCATGACACTCTGTTCTAACACTTTCGTCTTGAAACACTGAGGAATTTTGGACGCGAAGACGCTGCGTAGCTTCCCGAATGCTGCCCAGCCGAGCTGGATTCGCCGAGAGACCTCTTTCTCAAAGTTAGATCTTCCTAGTTGGACTGTTTGTTCTATATAGACGTATTTGTCCACCCCTTCGAGTATCGAGTTCCCTTCTGATATTGGGGTGGGCGCTACATGAGAGTTGGCCATGACTTTCATCTTGTCCATATTCATCTTGAGGCCCATTTGTAGGGAAACCCGATTGAGGTCCTGTAGCATTTTGCTGAGGTCTTCGAATGACTCTGCCATGACTACGATACCAAAGGTAAGTGATGTATTCGCCCGCCATTGATATTGATGCTAAGTTCTTCCCACTCCAGGAGCTTGAAGGCATCTTCCATCGCATTGGTGAAGAGCTTCGGAGATAATACATCTCTTTGTCTTACACCCCTTTACAATGTAATTGCCGCCGTAGTCTGATCTTGTATCCGAACTGATATTGTGGCGTTTCTATACAAACACTTTAACACTTCGATATACCTACCTGTAGTCAATGTGGCACCGCTGGAAAGCCTGCAGTACTGCCCACGTCTGCCTGCAGCATCATAGTCCACAAACGTTAAGCACACTGGCAAATTGTACTCCTCGGTCTTCTGTACAATTTGCCGCAACGTAAAATGTGATCTATGCTACTGTACCCTTTTCGGAACCCGGTTTGTTCGGGAGGCTGGAAGTCGTCAAACCTGCGAGCTAGGCAATTCGTAATAACCCTCGAAAACAGCTTGTAAACATGACTCAGAAGCGAGATAGGCCTATAATTCTTAAGGAGAGTCTTATCACCTTTCTTAAAGAATAGCGCCACCGCGCTTTTGTTCCATGCTTCTGGCGTCACACCTTCGAACAAGACAGAATTAAAGAGTTTCTGAAGGACTTCAAGTAGTAGTGTTTCACCCGCTTTCAGTAACTCTGATGTGATTCTGTCCTCGCCCGGCGCCTTGTTGTTTTTGAGCTGTTTAAGGGCCATCCTAATCTCATACAAGCTAATGTCCGGGCTATCCTCGGTATAGTGTCGGGTAAGCTTTGTTCTAGTGTCTGTTGAGCTATAAACAGGTTTTGCAATTGAAGTATACAGCTGTCCATGGAACCGTTCAATCTCCCTCAGTACCTCTGTGGACGCTACCCTGTCGTCCTCGTCTTCAGCTTTGTTAGCTGGCTCTGCCCAATAGACAGGTCTCTGGCGAAAACTTTGAGCTCAATCGTTTGTTTAATATTTTTAGTATTATACACTTCCCATCAGAAAAATCGAGACGCTTTGCAACTTTACGTTTTGTACGGATCACATTATCCGAGACATATGTTTATTTTGGAATGAATATCTAATCTCGTTTAATAGTGAATATTACGAGGTTTCTAAATCATAATATCAACGTTCTTTATTCTTCTTTTAGTTTCATATATTTAAGATTTTGTTCAACAATGAAAACGAAAGTGTCTCGATTTTTTTGATGGGGAGTAAAGTTTCGAATATTGCTCCGCAGGGACTGGCATATCTGTCTGATGAGCTGCCAATATGACTCCGTGTCATCAGAGGATTGCAGCATCATAGAACGCCTTTCAGCCACGTGGTTCAGAGTTAGATCGGTTAGTTTTTGAGGTCTATTTTTACGACAGGGCTTAAAGAACTTGGATCCCACTGTGTGAAAAGTTTCCACCAAACTGTTATTAATACCGTTCACGGTATCGCAATCTAGGTAACCAAAGCGATTTTTGAGTGTCAGTTGGAAGCTTTCTGGGTTTTGAATATGGGTCGCAGAGGGTCGGAGCGTAGACTTCACTAGGCGAGACCGTTCTAGTTTGACGGTCAATGTGCCTCTGACCATTCGGTGATCGCTTTCAGTTTTTACCCTGTGCATACGGTGACATCATTGAAAATTTGTCTCTTTGTGGCCATAATGAAGTCTATCTAATTTCTGGTAGAACCGTCGGGGCTCATCTAGGTTGATTTCCTAAGAGGCGGCTTTCTGAAGAACGAGTTCATCATGTAGAGTTCCTCCTTCTCCAGGAACTCATCCAGCTTCTGTCCCCTCGGATTCCGATGCCCATATCCAAATGGCTCCACCCCCAACTCACCACCGCTTCTCTCGACCAGCTTTGCGTTGAAGTCCCCAAATACAACACTATAGTGCGACTTTGAAGCATTAATGGCTTGTGAGATATCCTCATACAAAACTTCTACTTCATCGTCAGGGTGTGTTGAGGTCGGTGCGTAAAGCTGTATGACCTTCAGCGAATATCTTTTAGATATTCTGAGTATCAGGTACGCCACCCTGCTTGATATGCTTGTGATAGAGATGATATTGTGGACGAGGGACTTGTGGACGAGGGACTTGTGCACGATAAACCCGACACCACCTTGGGACTGTTGATCGCCCTCCCGGTAATAGAACAGGTGATCAGATTTGAGGGTTATCGTGTCCTCCCCCTCTCTTCGGACTTCTGATGACCCTACAATGTCCCAGTTCAGCCTGCCTATTTTTTCTTCCAGCTCGGCGAGCTTCTCGTCGGCCCTCAAGTGCGCGTGTATGTCATCAGTGATAATCTACGTTGGTTGTCCGTGGGTGCGTTTGCTTTGGTCGTTTGACGGAGGAGTGCCGCCCGGGAATTTTAGCACTCCTGGTTCCAGTACTTGGCTGGCAACACCAGTTCTGCAACTGGAGCCGCCGGGAACTTGGGGCCATGATTTTATTTGTACTGCCATGTTTATTTAGGGGGGCTGGATCGTCACCCGCCACGCTGATCCAGTGCTGGTTGGCGGGTCGCCATTTCCTCGTCCATTGACCAGCAGAGTGCACCACGGGCAGGTAAGGGCCGTGAAGGTGTTGGTAGGGCCCCTTACACCCCTAGGTAAGCTAATAAATGCTTTAAAATATACAAAAAATGGTTTTAATTATACTTTAGAGACCATACTAATTCTTGTTTACGACAAATACTAAGCACCAATAATTGTCTTTCTTTCACTTACGTCCCTTTATATAATGTTGTATTTATAAATCATCTTAGATACGACAAATCAAAAGTCTGTAAATGTACAGCTTTTACATCGTGCATACAAATGTGCACACCACTTACGACCTTTTGTCGGTCTGTAAATTGAAAACTGAAGGTCGTAACTAGACAAAAACCTACTTCCCGTGACTTTATATTAAAAATTGTATTTGCTAATTAAAGATGGTAATAAACTAGAAACATGTTCTATAGAACACATTTCTAAACGACGTCTAGTTTTTAAGTTATGATTTTTTTTGTGATTTTTTCTTCGTTTTTTGGCTCTGGTGTAAAGTTGGGTATTTCTAGATACGACCTTTTCGTTTTCACCCATCGATATCGTGAAAGATTTAAAATTGAATGTAAAAATTGTTTCGATCATTATCGAGACTCGATAGAAGATGGTATTTATAATAACAACATGAAATGTTTTTGGAATTATGTCAGTAGTCGCAAAGCCAGACACACTATACCCTCGACCATGCACTATAAGGACTCGGCCAGCAGTGATCCTGTAAGTATCTGTAATATGTTCTGTAACTTCTTTCACTCTGTGTACGAGGTCTCAACGCTTGATTTAAATACTTGGCTACCTCCGGCTGACAACTTTAACAATGATTTAAATATAAATAACTTGCACTTTTCTATTGACCAAATTGCCAAGGAGTTAAAATCTTTGGATTGTAGCAAAGGTGCCGGACCGGAAGGATTACCACCTTCATTTTTGAAGCAGTCTATGTCATCTATATTAGATCCTCTGTTCTATATTTATAATAAATGTATACAGGATGGAGTTTTCCCTCAGGTTTGGAAACTGGCAAATATCACTCCGATCTATAAAAGTGGCCCCAAACACGAGGTAAACAATTACCGGCCTATATCTATTTTGTCCACCTTGTCAAAACTTTTTGAAAGACTAGTCCATAACTCGATATATCCCCTTTTGCATAATATCATTATCCCGGAACAACATGGTTTCGTCAGAAATCGTTCTACCGTTACCAATTTAACGCTCTTTACTACTTACCTTTTCGATAATATGGATAATCGCATACAAGTTGACTCAGTATATACTGATTTTAAAAAAGCTTTTGACAAGGTAGACCATGAAATGCTCCTGAACAAAATTGCCTACAATGGTATTAAGGGAAACCTTTTAAGATGGTTTGCATCCTACATAGTAAATAGAAAGCAAAGAGTGGTAATAAATGGCTTCAATTCTGAACTAGTTACAGTCTCCTCAGGCGTCCCACAGGGATCCATTCTTGGGCCCCTGTTATTTATCTTATTTATAAACGATATTTCAAGCTGTTTTCAAAACTGTAACTTTCTTCTCTACGCTGACGATCTGAAAGTATACCTGGGTATTCGTTCTATATCAGATTGTGAGAAATTCCAAAATGATTTAAACAGACTGTCTGAGTACTGCCAAAATAACAAATTACACTTAAGTTTACCCAAATGCAACAAAATAACTTTTACGAAGAAGAAAAATCTTATTGAATACCCCTATGAAATCAATAATACTAAACTCATGTCACTTGCAACAATACGTGACTTAGGCGTGCTTTTAGATGGTCAGCTACACTTTAACATACACATTGATAAAATTATAAACAATGCTTATAGAATGTTTGGTTTTGTTATGAGGACCTGTAGAGACTTCAAACGCCCTGCCACTTTTGTGCATCTATATAATGCCCTAGTGCGTCCAAATTTGGAATATGCATCACAGGTTTGGAACCCAATATATACTAAATATATAGATAAAATCGAAGTTATTCAAAGGAAGTTCTACCGTTCGTTACATTATAAATGCTTTCGAAAGAAACTTTCTTTCAGCAATCACTTACAGGCTAAATACTCCTTAATGACACTGAAAAATAGACGAACTATGTTAGATATTATGTTCTTTTATAAGATTTGTAACAACCTAATTGACTGTCAAAGTATAAATTCATACATAAGCTATAGCGTTCCAACTCGAATACAGCGTAAAGCTAATCCTCACAAACTCTTCACTACAAAGATTAGCAGAAGCAATGCAGGCGTGAGATCCCCTGTTAGACGTATCACTGCGACTTATAACGAGCACTTTACTCAAATTGACATATTTGGATTATCTAAACCTAGATTTAGGAGTTTGCTTATTAACACGTTCGCGTACGGTACGTCATATGACGTCGAAGAAATGTCCACCCAGATTTGCACACTATTTTTCCATACAAACTGAATGAACGTGAAGGAACGTTGTGATTACACCAAATCTCACATCTTATTAGCATGCGTCACATACGTCAATAAACGTCGACGTCATAAAACGTTGCTGCATATTGCATACATTTTAAGCTACACGTTTGTAAATAACGTGTAAAGACGTCGACGTCATGAAACGTTGCTTCATATTGCATACATTTTAAGCTTGACGTTTGTAACTAACGTTTGAAGACGTCGACGTCTATGGACGTTGTGTTGTATCCTGTAGATAAGAAACTGATACTTCAAAGCACTTACTTACGTGAGGTCACGTAACGTTTATTGACGTTCATGGCCTTAGTATAGGTTTTACTCGCATAACATGAAGCATAAACGTGAAATCACGTTGACGTGTATACAATTTACACAAATTATCTGCTAGCAGACGTAGTTTTGGTTACAGTGTCATGTACAATTCCCTTGTCCCGCTTTAGAGCATAACTGCCACTTATAGAGGCACTTTGAAGACTCATAGTACTTCTTCAGTTCAGTATCATCAGCATAAGGCAAATGATCACGTTTAAGTTTGTAAAGCTGCTATGTATACCTGGTGTGAAGATGGATGGCGTGGCAAGAATAAAGCACACAAGTGTTGCCGATGCCAACTGCTTCGCTACAGTTCGCACAATTACTACAGGAAACTGGCCTGAAGTACTGCCTAGGACCACTAGATGGGTCTATTGCGTCCATCCATCATCCAGCTAACTGCGTTTTCTGACCCAAATTTCATAATTATGTGCCGAGTGGTAGCTGCTAAGGATTCTGCCACCCCATTCTACTAAGGGTGTTTCGTAAAAGGCGACGACGTCGAATTTTGAAATATCTGCCGACTATTGTCAACCGTATGGTGGCGGTTAAACCTCGTACTGTAGCATTCCCAAAGAGGGTTAACGTCAAGCAGAGGTGACCGGTCGTAAAATGAAGTCAAATCCGTTTTGAACATGATTTTTTGTTCAAACAAAACCTGTTGCGCCGACCTAAAGTAATTGGGAAAAAGACAGTAAGATAATGATGATTTCATATACGTGGGAACAGTGTACCTATAAAGAGAAGCCAATGCGGCAGGTTCTCTTATGGTGGCCATAAACGATACGAATATCCTGACTCGGACGAAGAAAAATCAGAGGAAGCAGGAACGGCGAGTGCTCAACCTTTACCACCAAATAAACCACCAGAATCACCGGGATGAAGAAAAACCCCACCGCCAATTGCCACCCTTGGATCCATTGAAAATGTTTGGAGATCTCACATTAATCCTCAACAGGAGAAGCCGAAACGCTAAAGGTCCTTGAGATAAATGAAAGAAAAAGCAGGCTTTCTAGATGCCGACAAAATGATCCTGATCCAGGTGATAAGGATTCTAACCTGAAGTCCAAGCCGCGATCTGTTCTGGAACTGGTGCAGCTAGTTTCTTTGACCCACTAGTGATAGTGACAATAGACAGCAAGATTTTTTCTGGAAACAATGCAAGTATTTTGATGAATTACGTAAAGTATCTGGAATCTTTCCAAAATTCCTTAACATCGATACCTTTTTTATTTCAGGTTTAGTTGATTTTTTATTATAAGCAAGACTTAGAGACTCCACGGTGGTTTAGGTTTACGATACAAACACTAAAAATGTTTATTACATCAAATAATAGACGTGCGCTACATAATGGTGAGCATGGTGGAAAAATGTTCGACTTTTCATATTACAGCTGACGTCTAGAGACGTTGTTCACTATTATGTAGGTCAATAAAAATGAGTCAGTGACCTAGTATGGATGTAGCTAAACTCTATATTACGTGGCGCTAGAAGTTTAGGAGTTCGATGTGAGGTGGCGCAATGACGTAGCTAATGGAAAAAATAGAGTAAATCGACGTGTTATAACGTTCCTGCGATTTATTGGTAATTAAAAAACGACGTGATCTGACGTTGTGTCACAACGCATAGATTTTTTGTTGACGTCATATGACGTACCGTACGCGAACGTGTTAAGAAGTTAAAAGAAATCTAATGTATCACCAACTACTTATAAACCTTATTGTAATTTTGTTTGCTTGCACTACTACTATCCACTTTTGTTTAACATGTGAATAACGTCGTTGGCTGTGCACTAACATATTATTATTTAATTAATACTAACAACCTACATTTGTACACAGCTGTTTGTTATTCCAAATAAATAAAATTAAAAATTAAAAGATTTGTACTTAATTAAATGTAACTATACGGGGTGTTAGGGACGGTGTAACGAAAACTTTGCAGGCGTGCTCAGACCATGAAACTGAACAACTTTTACTATGGAGCCAATAGTGGGAAACGAAAAAAAAAATCCGACCTCCCATACAAAGTCAGTCAGGTGATCGTGAATTTTGTATGGGAGGTCGGAAAAATTTTTTCGTTTCCCACCATTAGCTCCATAGTAAAAGTTGTTCAGTTTGATGGTCTGATCATGCCTGCAAAGTTTTCGGTACACCGTCCCTAACACCCTGTATATTATGCTT
Organism: Phthorimaea operculella; assembly: GCA_024500475.1. NCBI lineage: Eukaryota > Metazoa > Arthropoda > Insecta > Lepidoptera > Gelechiidae > Phthorimaea > Phthorimaea operculella. The sequence continues at coordinate 728,321 of JANFCV010000186.1, read as the reverse complement.
ATTGTTTACCAGACAGATAAAAGTATGGGTTTTGTTACTTGTAACCACATGGTCATCTCAAGATATGACACACATGAAGCGCAAGTTGACATGCTCATGTGGAAAAATACTCCTTTATTTCCATGTGCATTGTGCAGTGCGTTGCGTACTGCAATAAATAGAATTTCCCTTATATTGTGAATAAAATAAACTATGTTTTCATAACAGTTCATTTACTCAGTCAGTACCTCCCACTGTATGACGCACGTTATCAAATCCCGTGGGAAATCTACGTCCCCGACGACGTAGTGTTAGTTACAGTAGTTTTTTACGGTAATAAATAAAATAACCATAGTACAACCGGGGAAATTAAACTTAGATGATGTGACCACATACAATAACTTGAATAGAGAACTACCTACTTATAAATAAGTGCCGCAATATTTTGCGATGTTTTGCCGGCCGCGGCCGGTCATCGCCGCCACCGCCGCCGTACCTTTGTCTGTCACCGGCTATCATTTGCTGGCTGACTGTCAAGTTCCGCAACATGGTGAGGCAAACGTTCCAAGGCTGCACTTTTTTTAAAGTCTTGTTCAAGTCCAATAAACTCGAACACGATTATCAAGTGGAAAATATTGGCGTCGTCCCAGAATCGTACAAAGTGGAATATTGTCGGTTCAAGAGCGGCGCTCCAGCAGACCTTCTCAACTTTCTTTCAAGGAATTTCCAGTTTGTTTCAAGCACTCTCGGTAAACCTCGACTTTTGACGGTCGTTTCGACATTGGGAAATCATTTGTTTCAAAACAGACCTCACTTATAAGATCAAATTATTCTGGTTCTTCTTAATAATGTAAGGAAACCAGAATAAGCTGATCTCTCAAATTTTTTTGGGTGTTCCACAACCACAATATAAGAAAGAGAGCCAGAATTCAGAATCATTTTGTATGGGAGACCCATTAAGTAATTTATATCAACTGTTGCGTAGGAGAATTTAATGTTTAAGATGGAACTCGCACTTTCTATGAAAGATATGGAGCTCCGATTTCAATTTCGACTGAGCTACTGTTCTAACGAATATGCTACATTCCATTAATATTTATAGGTACAGAATCCCTCAGAGGTACTCCGAATTTGAAATATGCCCTTGAGGAGCACCCAGCTTCCTTTGCAATCATATTGACAGGGTGTGTCGGTTGACCACGGCCAGATACCTATTGTTATAATATGTACCTAGTTATTAAGGTAGTATTGTAAGCTAGCAAAAGTTCGATCGAGTTACTTTTGAAAGGGATCAACCTACACTGGACTTTTGGATTCTTAATAACAGTATAAAGGAGGGTACAAGGAGCTGCTCATTCATTGTGTATATAAAAAAATCTATGCACTTCTGGGCAGGTTTTTAGGAGGTTTTCCTGTCCAGGGGGTCCGGCTAATTATACGCATGTAACATTTCTTTTAATGTTATCTGAATTTGATTCTATTTACCTCTTTAGCCTGGCCAGCCCCGAGGCAGTGCCTTTATTTTTATTTTTTTATCCCGCCCAAGCCGCGCCTATACTAGGACCGCAAAATTGTTATCAATTAAATCAATAATTCAAACTTAAAAATGAGAAAATTTGTAGTGCAAAATTTTGTATCATTATTTTTTTCATTTTTACAATAACTTATACATATTTGTGTAATGACTATCAAATAAGTGATATTTTTTGTATCCCATGTTGAATAAATAATTTTATTCTAGGAAAAAAGGTTTCCATCAAGTTTCCATCAATATTTATGACTACAAATTCCTGAGGAGTGGCACCTGGCAGTGGATGTTTTGTTGGTCTGCTGTCACCAGGGAAGGTATCTATCTATCACTGAGAAACACTTAAGCATTACGGCGCATCGCCGCCGCCGCTGTCACCGTCTGTCTCCGGCTGTCATTTGCTGGCTGGTTGTCAAGTACCGCAACAAGGTGTGGCAAACGTCAACACGTTCCAAGGTTGCCCTTTTTTCAAGTACCTACAATAAACACGAACAAGATTATCAAGTGGAAAATATTGGCGTCGTCCCAGAGTCGTACAAAGTGGAATATTGTCGGTTCAAGAGCGGCGCTCCGGTAGGTAGACCTTCTCAACTTTCTTTCAAGGAATTTCCAGTTTGTTTCAAGCACTCTCTGCAAACCTCGACTTTTGACGGTCGTTTTTACATTGGAAAACCGCTTGTTTCAAAACAGACCTCATTTTTAAGATCAAACTATACTTCATAATAAATAACCAGAATAAATTGATACCTCAAAAATTTTTGGACGTCCCACACAAAATAAATAACCTAAGAAAGTATGGGAAACTCAAAAAAAAACATTTACATATTTCTAGTACGAGTATTATGATGTCCCTTGGAAAAAGCTATAAGCGTATGAGAATTTCTTATTTGGGTTGGAACTCACACTTTCTATACATGAAACATATTATGGAACCTCTAGGTCTAGTGGTTTCAATTTCATCGAATATGCTTGCTACATTCCATTAATATTTATAGGTACAGAATCCCTCATAGGTACTCCGAATTTGAAATATGCCCTTGAGGAGCACCCAGCGTCCTTTGCAAACATATTGACAGGGTGTGTCGGTAGGCCACGGCCATCACATTTAACTAGGGAGTACCTATACCTATTGTTATGTTATGTAGTTATTAAGGTAGTATTTTAGGCTAGCAAAAGTTCGACCTAGTTACTTATGTAAGGAATCAACCTACACTGGACATTTTTAATAACAGTGTAAAGAACCTGAATAAGCTGACTACTGGATAAGTTTGAGATCTCAAGGGGCTGCTCATTTCAAAACACTTCCCGTGTTAGGTAAACAAATTAAGGAAAACTTGCAAAATTTTCACCGCAGGCTGGATTCGAACTAGAGACCTTCGCCATCTCTGGCGACGCATCTACCAACTGGGCTACAGCGGCTCACTCCAAGCCCGCGAATTAAGCAAATGCATCTTGGCCAGTACAGATGGCGAAGGTCGCTGGTTTAAATCCAGCCTGCGGTAAAATCTTGCAAGTTTTCCTTAAAAATCTGTTCTAGAGAAAAGGTTTCCATCAAGTTTTCATTAATATTCATGACTACAAATTCCACAATCAGGCCTTGAGGAGTGGCACCCAGCGTCCTTCGCAAACATATTGACAATGCAGGTCGGTCACGGTCGTCACATTGACCTAGTTACAGCGGACGCGCGTATAGGAAATATCGAAACAGATCAGGTTCCCATTAATGATTTATACAGCCGGTGTAACGAGCTCGCTCAGAGGATTTTGAGGGGATTTTATTTTTCAGCCGTGTCTGAGATCCGAATTATAGAGATAGTTTGGACGGCCACTCACTCTATAGTGTGAAATACTAACGAAAACATTACATATATTATTTATTATATAATGAAATTAATTAATGAAGAGGCATGCTTATAGAAAGCCTCAATTGAGTAAAAAAACGCTATAATTGCATTATTCGGAAAGAAATCAGAGGAATGCGTTTGAATTAAAGGGCAAAAAACAGGCATCAAGCGGGTATTCTCATCTGGCTTGTAAAATAATACCCGTTGTTTGTTCTGTGATTTACAAACGAAATGCAGTCCTTTGCTCTTATCAAAGCTATCACAGTACAAAGCAAGACCCTTACCATCTCAAGTAAAATGCTTTGCATGCATTTATTCTATTCGCTCTCGTTACAAGAGATGTTATGTTACATTTTATATTCTTGCTTTATCCTTAGTACTTACTCAAAATTTCAAATCAAGCCACATTACGTTCTCGTATTGAATTTTCTCTTGTACAATCACAGCATAGCGTACGGTGCGGAGGTATGGTAAAATGTGCCTAGTTCATATTTCAGTATTTTTTGTAGAGTGTAGATAAAGTAGCGTATGCAACTGCACATAATTAGGCATTAGAATGCTCGTATCGAACTATTATCACACTCGGCTGCGCTTCGTCTGATAAACGGACACTCACATTCTAATGCTCGAAATTATAGGACAGTTGCATAAACCATTATTTTAAGCCTAGGGAAGAATGCCTGGCTTGTAAAATAATACCCGTTGTTTGTTCTGTGATTTACAAACGAAATGCAGTCCTTTGCTCTTATCAAAGCTATCACAGTTCAAAACAAGGCCCTTACTATCAAGTAAAATGCTTTTCTCAAACATGCTAGGAAATATGTCAATTTCTTTAAAAAAAAAACAATCCAGAATGTTTGACATTGTCTGTGATTTTGTAATTTCTGAACGATTTCTTTTTTACACACCAGCAATGGATTCCTATACAACTTTTCTGGCGCGATATCGAAATCGTTCAGAAATTACAAAATAAAAAAGAATAACTCCAAATCCACATCTTGACTTAGTAATCAGTAAAACAACTTTTTATATATCAAATTACTATAAAATAAATTAAAATCTTTATAATTTCCTAGCATTTTTTTGAGAAAAGCACTATGTAAGCCTCGGGGAAAATGACTTTGCCAGACTCGTATTTTTAAAGTCCTCGCCTGCGGCTCGGACTTCAAACTCTACTCGTCAGTCAAAGTCTTATTTTTCCAGTTTTTCCATCCTCGTCAACAACCTACTATTGCATGCATTTATTCTATTCCCTCTCGTTACAAGAGATGTTATGTTACATTTTATATTCTTGTTTGCGTTCTGAAACGAGAACGAGTTCTTATTTTACTGATATGGTAGGTAGATAGATAGAGTGCTAGTGTCCTCAAAATTTTCTGCCGCAGCAGGCAAGATTTGATCCTGTCCAGGCATCATCAGATCATGAAACTGAACAACTTTTACTATGAAGCCAATGGTGGGAAATGAGAAAAAATTCCTACCTCCCACAGAAAATTCAGGTTCAACTGACGGACTTTGTATGGGAAATAAATAAAAAATCGTTTACCACCATATGTTCTATTGGGAAAGTTGTTCAGTTTCATGGTCTGAACACGCCTGCAAAGATACACCCCGTATAATATGGGCAAATGGTAAAGGTGTTGATGCTAGTACTAATAGCGAGTCGCAGGTACAAATCCAGCCTGCGGTCCAAAATATTGCAAGTTACAATAACAATATTACCTATATCTTAACCTAGCAGGGGAAGTATTAAAAAAAATGTTTGTCTCGAAAAAGCATATTAATTGCATAAAACACGGTACGATTCGAGAACAAAGCCACCCCCAACTAACAACTTGGTCCTATAAAAAACAGACTAAACGACTTTTGGTTATAAAAAGGTCGTATAGTGGTAAGCAGAATTTCACTGAGTTGTGTAGTGGTGTCTTATTCGACTTTTTAGTCGTAAACGTCTAAAGTCGTATAATCTGGTCGAGTAACCGTTTATACGACTTAATTATACGACCATCGTATAAAGGTCGTATAAATGATCGCTATACGATTAAATTATAGGACTAATCATCGCTGTTGGGACCTTTATATAACCTTCAGTCAGGCCACCGACTGTTACTAGATCATAAGGTATATAAAGGTCATATCATTATCTTTTATAAACCGTATAGTCGTATACAAGTCGCCAGTGCGACCGTTATATGACTTTAAGTCAGTTTAGCGACTGTTATCAGACCATAAGTTGTATAAAGGTCGTATAAAGTCGAATAAATTTCTTGTCTAAATGTCGCATAAAAGTCGCCTTTGCGACTGTTATATGACTTTAGTCATGCCACCGACTTTTACCAGACCATTAGGTATATAAAGGTCGTATTACTTGTAATAAACCTCGACGTCATATAAAAGTCGCTATTGCGACCGTAAGATGATTCTTAGTCAGGCCACCGACTGTTACCAGACCATTAGGTATATAATGGTCATATTATTACCTTCAATAAACCGTACAGTCGTATAAAAATCGTCATTGCGACCTTTATATGACTCTCAGTCAAGCCTACAACTGTAATTTGATCATTAGTTGTATTATGATTATATTATTACCTGAAACACAACGCAATGTCGTATAAACGTGGTGTAACATAACGATTAAACGACTAAAAGACCTAAAAGGCTATTTATATGACTCTTAAAAACCTTTTCATTGTTTAGTAGTCGTACATAATACTTCTTCACAACTACTTGACCTCGCTGTGGTGCGAATTATTGTGGTCGTGGTTCTGTAGGTAATAAAATAGGAAATATATGTTCGAACGGACGGACAGACTGGATGTATGTATGGATAAATGAATGAATGGATGGACGGGGACGGATGGACAAATGGATAAACAGATGGACAAACAGTCGTAAAATTAAGCTAAATCCTTTGCAACACGATTTTGTGTTCAACAAAACGTGTTGCGCCGACCCCAGGTAATTGGGATGAGGACAGGAAGATGGCATTGATAAGTACGTATGTGAAATTAACGATTAAATCAGATCACTACTGCCAGTCTTGAGAATAGTTCATCATGTTGTGTAGAGTACACCCCCGTTAATTTTTTGTACGGGGCTATAGTTGGTCCTGATTCCATTCATCATGTCGTACTTCATAATTTCGTACATTACTCTGTCAGCAATAGTTATGCTGTACAATACAATGTCGTACATTGTAGGGACTCGTCGTATCAGTTACGGCTGACTATCACTTGTCTGACAGATAGATGTTATCTTACGTCTCACCACGTTTCCTCCGTGGAGTACATACAATGCACGACACGGTAATGCCCGACAACGTATTGTGCAACAGAATAATGTACGGCATTATGGATAGGCTTGAAAAACGGGCCCAGACTAATAATGTACAGTGCTGCAAATAGAATCAAAACAAGTTACGTCACAGCGGATGAAGTGAAGTGACAGTGTTGGCTGTAATCGACTTATACAGGGTGTTAAGAAAAGTAGTACGTTTCTTTAAACCACAAGTTCTGTTACGTAGGTATAACATAGTGTCTTGACCATGTTTAAAAAATATTAAAAATATTTTATATAAAACATAATTTAAAAAAATAAATTGAAATGTTCAACCCTAGAATGAGCGTTATAGAGCACATCGTTACTGTCACGTTCAGCTGCGGTTGCACCGTTGAAGATCTTATTACGCGCTGTGAAGGAACAGTGCATAGTTATTGGAGTGGTAATTGACAGTACATACACTGTAAAGCGCTCTGTGTTGTAGAGTTAAACAATTTGATTAAAATAATTTAAAAATATTTTTATCTTCAAATATTTTTTAAAAATCATTTGAACACCCTTAACATACTTTATTATACGATAGGACAGACTACTTTTCCTAACTCCCTGTAGATTCATTATTCGAACCTAACATACAAGGCAACCCACCGAGGCGGGATGGTGGTTTAGGGGGTGCAGCCCCCCACAATAAAAAACCACCTCTGACAAAATTCCAAAACAGTAGGTTAGGTAAGGTTAGAGTTGGAGCGAACAAATTGAGCGACTAAGCTCAATAAAGAATATTATATAATTATATTATTTTAAATAAAAACGATATCGATTTAGTTACGAATGTATGTAAAATTATCGATCACGTCACATCACGACAGCCGATGTGGCGCAGTGGTTAGTATGCCTGCCTGCCACGCAAAGGTTCCGGGTTCAATTCGGTGGGGTCACTCACAAAGTTGATATTTATCACTTTGTGAATTTGTTCCCAGTCGGGTTAGGACATTGCAGGCTGAACCACCTGATTGTCCGCAAGTAAGATGGTTCCGTGCTTCGGATGGGTACGTTAAGCCGTCGGTTCCCCGTTGCTGTCTATGATGGCGGTCGTTACACAACCATGTCAGAGGCCTGCTACTTGCAGTAGGCGGTTGAAAAACTCTGACACCAGGGTTCGTCGGGTCGTTGAACGACTCGGTGTCCCACACGAAAAAAAAAGAAGGAGAAGAAGAAGACTACGCTACTACTCACGTGATGTCTCCGAACAAAATGTCGTGCATTACACCCCGTACATTTTAGGTACGGGGTGAAGGATGGCGGCATTGTTTTGATTCCATCCATAATGTTGTGTTGTGTTCCTCTGGTGTGGTGTACAGTATACTGCCGGCCAGTATTATGCTGTACAATACAATGTCTTTCAAGGTTTTCACTTTCTAAACGGTACCCTGAAAATGGCGGACAGAAAATGGTTTCTAGTCATATAACGCGACCTTTAGTCATAAAGTGTCCTTTAACAGTCGCGATCACTACATAAAGTTGTATAAACGTTATATAAATAAATAATGAATTAATAACATAAATAAAATAATTCAAATCGTTATTATTTGTAGGGGGCATTAAAATTTTGTTTGAATAATAACACAAAATAGTCGATAAAACAATTTCCCACTTCAAAACTCAACACTAAACAGTTCTTAACACCATTCACAACTTTTCAGATTATATTCGATAACAAACATGGCAGACATTAATTATTTTGAATGATTTGTTTGTCTTTAACCTCACTTTCACTCGGTTGATAGCACACTGAATTCCGTGCACGATAAAGTAACGCCGATGACCACTACACGATTTCAGGTCATGTAAATGTCAGTAATACGACCACTACACGACTTTTGATCGGTTTAAAGACAATAATACGACCACTACACGGCTAAATGGTCGAATAACAGTCACTTATACGACTGTTATTCGACCATACGTCGCGAAACAGACTTGTATATGACTTTTACCAGACTTTAGCCCATTAATACGACCTTAATACGATCTTTACACGGACAAAAGTCATATAATTTGTGCCCAAATCGCGTCGTATAATCGTTTACATAACTACTATACGACCAAAACTATCCGACTTCAAGACGTAACGATAACGTTGTCCCGACCATTATACGACCAAATCTTGTTAGTTGGGACCACTAGAAACTCAGACTACATTTTTACTTTTATTAGCTTAACTTTGGGTAAAATGTTAACCCCACTTAGTTCCCAACACATTTTACCATTACAGTATACAACTTCAGAATTTATTTCCTCTGATATAATCTCAGAACAAGGGGAGGTTTTAAGAGCGATTCCTACGAACCACTCTGAGTGAAGCCATAAAATCTCGTCGCAATCACACTCGACGAACGTAAAACAAAACAAAAAGCACATTTTTATATGGGATTTCTTAAACTCTACATTCCGTAAAACAAACCCTTGTCAATAAAATGGATTGTTTTGGCAAATCGGTTTAAAAATAGCAATTATCATGATTGTGCATTTAACTGCCTTTTAGCATTGGCTAGTACAACAGCGATAATTATTATTATGTTTTCATTGGTTATTTTTAGTTGGTAAGATTCCCTCTGAAGTAATCCCTTCCTCTAAGGATGCAACTGCAATATTTTATTCAGTTCAGAAATAAACTAAATTCAAAAAGCTATAAAACAAAGTGGTATCTGTACTGCAGCGACACGAAACAAATGGCTTCCACTATTTTACAGTTCAGAACAGGTCGATTTGTTTCAGTCAGTGCCGAACTTTGTAAAGCCTTTGACAGAACTGTGTAGCAAATTGTAGAGCATCAAATTAAATGCAATTTTTACGGGATTAACAGGGTAGGTACTTGACAGTGTGACTTCCACGTGTGTGAAAGGGACCTGTTCCGATAAGTTGCAGGCAAAAGTCGCCTCGGTGTGCACGCGCGGTATGATCAGCCGAAACAGGAATAGTATGACAAGGGCGTTGGGAGGAGTAGGGGCGTCGGCAGCTGCCCTTCATAGCTGTCTCGTAGCGCTCTTCGTAGCAATCTCGTAGCTTTAGGATCGTCGGCAGCTACCCTCCGTAGCTGTCTCATAGCGCACTTCGTAGCAACCTCGTAGCTTCAGGAGCGTCGACAGCTGCCCTTCATAGCTGTCTCGTAGCGCTTTTTGTAGCAATCTCGTTGCTCTAGGGGTGACGGCTGCCGTCCTTCGTAGCTGTCTCGTAGCGCTCTTCGTAGCGACCTCGTAGCTATAGGGCCGTCGGCAGCTGCCCTATGTAGCTGTCTCGTAGCGCTCTTTGTAACAACCTCGTAGCTCTTTCGTAGGACCTACTTATTATTATTATTATTTTCAGCCTACGGTGTCCCACTGCTGGGCAAAGGCCTCCCCTTCCTTTTTCCACCTGTCTCTATCCTTACTTAGCTCCCACCAGTCTTCACGATATGAGCTAAGATCGTCACTCCATCTTTTACGGGGTCTACCCCTTCGACGATTCCCATCTTGAGGTATCCACTCTGTGACGATCCTAGCCCACCGTTCTGGGTGCATCCGGCTGACGTGCCCCGACCAGTCCCACTTAAGTTTGGCCGATTTGCGACCTACATCGGCTATGCCAGTTCTTGAACGTAAGGTGGTGTTTCGTATGCGGTCTATCCGCTTGACGCCCAAAATGCTGCGTTCCATAGCTCGACTGGACCTACTTACAACCATAAATTTCGAGCTTGCTTCGCTTACTATACTACCTCTATATAAGTGTATATTTCGCATTTTACACCAATTTGAAGTGAATTGCCGTACCCATTTTGCTCAAAATACGTGACCAATTGTCAGTGTATTGAAAAGTTACAAAGCCTAACTTATCTGACGCGGAGGTCACGTTTGAAGCGTTAAACTTTTCCAATGTAGTAAATTTAAAATTGCCTGCAGCGTTGACCTCGGAAAGCACGTTTCAGCAGAAGTCGAGATCGAGATTGCAGATAGAAGGCAGAAGCCAATCTTGTTTATCGCCAAGTAAAGTATTTTCCTAGTCTAGATAGTAGTGAATGCATTTTACGTCAGCGTTAACGCTTTCATCTCTACACTATGCATACTGTAAGTTAACCCAATTAAACTAGTTTTTTTTTTATATATTTTAGCCCTCCTATAAATAACAATTACTAATAGAATATATTGCCGTGTGATGCCGGCTTAAAATAGCATCACTCCAATTCTACCCGTCGTGGGTGTCTTAACCTTCCTGTACCCGCGCCAATATTTGTGACACCTATACCCGCGCACGGTCTCACAGACCTAAAGTTTAAAACCTCAATTCTTATGATTTTTCTAAGAAGGACAATATACTTAAATAAAGTTGGACATTAAAAGTAAAGGATATAATGAAAAAATATGTAGGTATCATATAATCGCTTGGTTTATAATTACTCATTAGACTATCCGTTTTATACAAAACGCTCAGAGATTTTTCGTATGTACTAGAAAAACAGAACGAAAACATTTCTTTCGTCTAAAAAACAAAAATAAACCTCTAAATTTCATTAAACACTTATGATACTATTACAAAATCACAGACTTACACAGTTTTCAGTCTCACCATAACATTCAGGACATACCATAATTAGCATGTTCCAAACAAAAGTATTTTTTGCAAGTGGCACAGTTATACCGTGTTTTTCTCTCATCTCTTCTTGTTGTTCGTTTGTTTGTTCTTCTCGAATCTCCGCACGCGGCCGGCGGGGAGACGTTCACGTGGCAATGGCAACGGTCACTCTAACGTGGTGTCGGATGCCACCTGCGACAACAGGTGGGGCGATGGGTGGTCACTCTGGTGAGCAACATGATTGTCTGGTTCCGTTGTCCAGGAAAAACTTCACGCCGCGGCGAAGTGGAACCAGCAGAGTGATTCCGCATTTGAGGTAGTTAGCTGCCTCATCCTCCTCGCGAGGCGGTATCGAGGCAGCGGTCATATTCTGTAAGCAGCGGTAGCCGGGCGTTTCTGGGATTGTGACCACGATCCTAACTACTCGATAAGGAGTAATGGATGTGGACAGGTGAAGGCCACGTCAGGCTATGACGAACAGCACCACCTTGAGCAGCCTATCTGGGTCCCAGAGCCTCCAGTTCGCCCCTGGCGGCCATGACCCCGCCGTATGACGAGATCAGGCGCTGGAGGCTCTTTTCGACGATTGAGGTCGCTTCTGCCCCCGTGCGGAGCGCAACCTGGACCTCAGTAAGGGTCCTGATTGCGTTGATCAGGATCTTTCTGTCTTCTTCTAGGACGGCTGCTCGTGCGCTCTCTTGCCTTGGAGCCCGTTGCTCCGGCTTCTATTCCTGAGGTGAACCCTGAGGGGTGCCGACCAGATCCCACGGACCCGTGGGTGGCTCTTCGCGTGGCTGGCCCGGTGCTTCCACGTCCTGGGGGAGGCGGAACTGTATTCTTCCAACAATTCTTCCATTCTGTAAACTGTAAAATAATAATATAGATAGGTTAAGATACGACACAATATATAAGACACAATGAATACTCAAAGAAAAAACGAGTAAGCAATGTAAATAATAAGTTTATACTTACCCAAAATGTTACTCTTTTACCCGCGTCGGTCTCACGGACCGATTTGCGCCTAGTATGCGCACACGTGAGTTCCCCACAAGCGCATGGTGACCACTGACATAAAACTACCCACAAATCCGGCAGCTAGCAAAAGTCTCGACTCGGTATCGTTTTTGTGTTTTTAGATAAATTCTTAAAAATATTCTGTCGGTCTCACAGACCAAAGCGTATAGGAAGGTCAAAAAGCGACTAAGGGATAATTATCCAGGGTATTAAACATCTTGCACTGCGGTTGCCAATCCGCTTGCCAAGCGTGGTATGGCAACACCCCCCAATACGGGGGAGGCCCATGTCCAGCAGTGGACTGTTGTGGCTGTAAAGGTAAAAGAACTAGAAGGTAGCAATTTTTAACAAAAATTTTAAACAGGTGAATCTGTTAGTAATATCGAAGAAAACAATATCATGACGATTAAGTGTGAGCCCCAAGGAGTAATATATGAGTGTTCTGTGGTGAGCCCCGCTTTATATTTATACATCATTTATGTCCAGCGTGTAGCAATCTGAATCTAGACAGACAGACAGATATATCAAGACGCTCTCGCCTACATAGTCATGTGGTTTGATTATTTTAGAAAGGTCAACAGATACAGACGTACAGCTTGGATTTGTCGGACTGCTGGTTTATGTTATGTTGATTAATCACAAAGAAGGTTGAGGATAGGCATTGACACATTTTCTGACTGTCTTAGAAGGAGGGTTATATGTTTTGAGAGCACGTATGTGTATGTGAATAAAGATTATTTTATGCGTCTACAGCCCAAATTAAGAGCTTCATCATTGGCCTCATACGTCTGTGACAGACGATTTATTCAATGTCTGTGACAGACGATTTATTCAATGTCTGAGGCAAGATTTTTCATGGCTGTATAAGCCGATACGGGAGCGGCATGACTTTCCGCACGCTCTACAAACGAAGGTGGAATTGGAGACTGGCACATGCATGTTTAGATCGTTTTTGCCTTTTGTTTGCGAGACCAGCGAACCAGGCATCATCGTGAGCTTTACGCCCATCAAACACACGCTTTTAGTAGCTTTTACAACTAATACTTTTCAGTATGCCATCACTCCCATAATATCACTTCCTAATGGTGGTTGGTGTTAAGTATTACGCAGGTAAGTAGGAACGTAGATGTGTTTCTTAGTCCTATTGTCGTGGACTGTCGAATACAATAGGCTGTCAATCAAGTGTAGGTCCGATCGCAGTGCCTACATAATTTGTGGTATCTATTCATCTTCAGGCTGATTGCACTTGAAGTCTCGAAGGCCGGCCGTGATCATGGTAGGTATGCACAATTAAGTCTGGCATTGACCTAACAGACAGTTTAACATGAATTTAATTTCTCCACGTGATTTGAACTAGGTAATTATGCTTGAAATTCATGCTTCAGATTTCTGAAAACTTGCTAAGCTTTCTTGGGCTTAGCCTAAGTTACCTACATCAATATTTAAGGCTCACGCAGTCCAAACGCATGTACGCACTCAGCACAGCACGCGTGCGTGCATGCATGCAAATATAGCTTCGAGCAACGCATCTTCCGTCCCGTTCTAAGCAAATTATGGAGCTGACAGGTGGTGATGCGTCGAAATCGACGCATGCAGGAGTGCGTTCATGCTATTACGCGCGCACGCACACACGCACGCACGCTTGCTGCATCTGGTCTGCGGGGACCTTTAAGTTCGGAACTAGTTTCACACACATAGAAGGAAATATGAGCAATGTCTTGTCTATCTACTGCTTACTTAGTAAGTAAATAACAGCATAGGTACCTACTAGAAAACTAAGCTCCTGTTGACAAAGTCTTACCTCATAAGGCTACAGATTGAAAGTAGACTATAACGATAGATCATGTTGAGGAGGTGCCGGAGGTAAAGCTGAGTGATATAATTTTTGGAAATCAAATTATTTTTTTAAGTCTGATAAAAAAAACTGCCAGGATTTCGGATGGCAACCCAAACAAGGTTGTGACATCCATAACATTATCTATCGTTATAGCATTCTTCCAATCGGTAGCTTTATGAGGTAAGACTTTGTCAATGGGAACTTAATCTATAGAGACAATAATCTAAAATGGCAATTTCAATTTTCTGTCTTCTACTTTTACACTGAAGACTTAACCTAATCAAATTACAAAGCTTTGTTCCATTTACGTGAATTGAAACAATAGATAACAATGCAATGTAGCTTAGTCTATTTTGCATACCAAATGTGGTTCTGTGGCTAAATTACAGGATTGTTTCGTATGAATACATTTTACATTTCATGGATTCTTTTATTCTACATTTCCAACGCTCTACATTTTGGTACATCGTATTGTAATGTATGGATACTTTTAACGACGGGAAAACATTATATTCTCGTGGGAAAACTGTTTCTCCAAAGGAGCACTTCAACTATCTTCCTTTCACAAATACTTGCATTGCGGTTAGGTATCCTTAATGTTTAAGGCGAGATACTGAAACTGGCGCCACTTCATAAAGGGACTTATTTAGGTATCTTTCTCTCTTTATGCAAACAATAAGTAAGAAGGTACCTACTTCACCACCCACTTTGTCTATTTACATTTCATTACTTAAAAGATATAGCCTGTAAACTCTATGAAAGAAAGATTAGTCGATTCTAGCACACTGTTCATTTTATTACTTATCTACTTACCACAAAAGCCAGCGCTGTCTTGCGGTCGACACAATAAGAAAAATATCGACATCGACAAATGATGGACTTTCTGTAGGTATAATAATATTTTTTTTACTTTTTGCGCTGGTTGCGGCATTATCTAGGTACTTCTCTTAAACGGAAGCCCTCTCAAAGGGCTGGTTAATGTGTGAACATTAATTTGTCGAACGGTGGGTAAACGTCTAATTAACGATGTGTAAACATGGTGAATGAAGTCGGTAGCAGCTCGTTTTACCGTTTAATTAAGAGCACAAGGGAATGTTACAGTGAGAACTCTACTCTAAGAACGACCAGAGTGAAGCCATGAAAAACTCGTCGTAATCAGACGTTTCAGGTGTACAGCTAAATGTAAAAAAATATGTGTTTAAAACATAGACTTATATATATTGTCTATGGTTTAAAAGCACTTATATGACGCACTGCTGGATTTTCCGTCATTTTTCCGGATCCGGTTTTTTAACGAAGGGCATTTACGAATTTCCTTCCAAAAACCACGATCACGAGCCTGAAAATCTTCCGGTGCGTGTTACCTAGGTACGTATCTCTAATCTAGGCTTTTCCGAAAGCACAGCTCTACAAACAGAAATGGAATTTCGAATATAGAACTACCTATCTGTAAAACTGCAAAACCTTGACCACCCTTGACCTAAACTCCTAACCCGTATTTTTGGAAGATCTACCTAACAAAATCGGTCAAATCCAACAACACGTTTACAAGGGCTGTTGAGTCAAACCTCGAGCTAGTGGCGTCCTCAAACAGCATATTGTATAGAATAACATCACCTTATTCGTAAAAAGGGCGTCGTAAAAAGCGACTATAGGTAGATACGTTATGTATGACGGTCCAGGAAATAGGCAGCAGAATTCGAACCACGTGATTGTTCGTAAGAAAGGTGGTTCCATGCTTTGAAGGGCACGTAGGTAGGTACAGTACGCGAACGAGTTCATGACCATCCTGAAATATTCGGATCCTTGTCGCAGACCCTTAGTACCACTGCAAGTTTGACAAGGAGGCGCATATTTCAGGATGGTCATGAACTCGTTCGCATAAGTAGGTACATGGCGGAAATTATGAACCGTTTCAGGTGCCTAATTATCTAGGTATCTACTGAGTGGGTAATTGAGGAACAGGTAATTAAATTAGTAATCTGGTTTTCCGACTAATTCATTATCAGCAAAAAAAACAGCGGCGCTATTTCCGCTGATGTTGCACATTAAGGGAAAGGGCCCTTATGCCCTTAAGTTGGTCGCTCGACATTCGACAATACCGCGCCGCGAGGATTGTTGAGACTCCTTCAAAACACTTAAAGGAGACCTTCAACAAATTTTAAAATAAAGACGGAGCGGACTACATTAATAATTAAACCAGTAAGGTACTACCTACTTACCTATAAAAGACTAGGTAGGTACGGTAGGTATTCCGGGTAAAAACAAATAATAGGTATTAGATTATGATATGACTAAAATCACAGCAACGAAACGAAGTAAACCTATTAAGTAGGAACGCAACTGGGATCGACAACTTTACGTGATCTCTAAACCTCTGAATCATCTTTGCTGCCTTAATATTCAAACCAAACCAGGAACAATCTTACTAGCCAAGCAGCCATGAAACGAACATGACCGTTTCTGCGAATCATGAAACGACCAAACCCTTAATTTAGTATTGCTAGCTTACAAGAAAGTTTTCACATCAATCTATTTTGAGTAGAGCAGTTATAAATTTTATATCAAATTTCTGTCCTACTACGTTGCAAAACCAAAAAACTCATAACTTTTCTTATAACTACATCTTTAAGAAAATTATTTAGAAGTAGTTTTACTAAGTTTCACATTATCATATTGAAATGAAACTAGATGCATTGTTATCATACAATTTCATAAAAGCACGCTGACAACACTGAATACCAAATGTCACTTTCAATTTGACATTTCTCAAGTGTGGAAATCGTTTTGGAAAACGTGTTATTTACACGATTCTTTCAATGTTTTTACGTTTCATAGGCTAAACTAAGAATCCACTATGGATTTCATAATAGATACAGCCGGTGACGATGATCTCCAGGTCAAAACAGAACTTCTGAGCAAAGATGAGAAACCTTACTTTATAGGTTAGTTTTGCCTGTGTTTATCATAATTTTCCTAGTATTTAGTTTGTTGATTATGTTTTTAAACTCTCCTAGCACTATGTATTACATTTTAGCCTATTTGCTACTATACCTGCCTTGAAATAACAACTTATTAGTACATTGTGTAGTTTTGTTAAGAAAGTAAATGATCCCAAAACATGGTACTTATTCTTTTATTTCTGATCAACAGACAAAGAGGACCGAACAGAGGCGATACTCAAGCTATTCAACAGAACAAAACAAGAACTAGATGCCAAGCAAGATGCTGAAATAGAAATTCAAAACAAACTGAAATCTCTGAAACTCGATAATCAATTTAACCAATTCTTCGAAGACATGAACTGGAATTACCATATCATACGGAAAAAAGATAAAAAGAAAAAAGGAAAAGACTTGTTCCATTTTGATCAGTTAGACGTTGAAACTGGGAAGTTGAAGTCTAAGTTGGGAGCCGTTGATGTTGACAAAGAGATGAAAAACTCAGTCCTGCAACCCGGTATTGAGCAGGAGCTGAGATTGCCCAAATATAACGTCAGTCAAAGGAAGTTGAAGGCTCTGCGTAAGGTATGATCCTCATTTGCCTTATAAGCTACAAGGCATTTTAATAATTTTAGAAAATAATGTGAATTCGAACTACACTCGGCTTCAAAAAAATCGCACCTTTTAACACGTTCCCGGACAGAACGGTCATAGCATTCGCTTTTGCACTTGGTCTAGTGACAGAACTGTTATAGCCTACCAAATTGACGGTCAGTTTCAAGCCAGAGCTGCCCAGACATGCGCTCGATTCATACAAAAATAAGAAGAGCATTTTTTAGTGTCACTGCGCAACTTTTTCCAATATTGTCAGTGTCAATTAGAGCAGTTTTTACATCTGTTCAAAGTTTCGTGTTACCTGTCTCCCCCCTCCCCCACAAAAAATGACAGAGCGGCTATACCATTCCCGGATGTATGAAATTTTCTTCAGTCGGCCGGCGTGTGTCATTTTCAGCAGACGTGTCCATGTGACCGTTTTCGCGCCAAATTTTAAGGATTTCTAATCGATGCCAGTAGCCTGTTTTTAGCTTTATAATGATGAAATAACATTAGATTTGAAGTGTAAACTCAAATACTCTATCCTCAATTCAATTTTTATAACCTAAACACTTCAAATAGGTATAGATCACAGTAAGAAAATAATCAATTTTGTGGTTTGTTTCTATGTATGTTATCGATAATTCCCGTAAATACAGATCAATTTCAATAATTCTTTGACTATTAGAAAGCTAAACTAATGCTGATTATTATGATTTACTTATTCTTTCTGTAAAATATCTTCTTTCTATAACAGAAATTTGCTGAGCATCCACTGAGCATCCCACTTGTACTAACCGAGTAATATATGTGTTCTTGTTACTTATTTAAATTCTGCTGCATGCTGCATGCCAGCTTGGATAAAAACTGGTAGATTATAAATACGTAGCTTTTTACCTTAGAAAATTTGCTAACTTCTACGTACTTGTAAATCCACCCTACAGCTTTATAAGATAACAAATTACATAATTACTCTGATAAAAAAAAACTTTATAATGAAACCAAGAGGGATATAGAAACATGAACGTTGATCCACGATCCTCAAATCGATATTGTGCGATGCATATCTTCCCAAGATCCTGCCAAATCAATGATTTATTGGAACCACCTAAAGCCTTGTCTAAAGGAATCTCCTGATCAGCAGCAAGACTTATCTGATCAAAACAAGATATAAGTTGAAACATGAATGCTTACCCATGATCCGCACATCAATATTCGGAGACGCATATCTTTCCAAAATCCTGGTGGTAGTAATCAGGTCAGCTGTCATAACAGTTCTGTCACGATTTATAGCAACATCTGACTGTAGCAGGTGACAGAACTGCATTAATATTCGCTGCTATAGCCGTTCTGCCGCACTTAACAGTGTCTACTCACTATTGCATACGACAGAGCTGCGGTAACAGTCGAAGGCTTTAGCAGTTAGTGTCACAATTTAATTACGCGTATTGCAACATATGTGACAGAACTGCTATAGCTTTTCATACAAAAAAGTAGTGTCAAAGTGGTGTGACTTAGTGTCCGGGAACGTGTTAAGAAATCTATTTCAAACATCTTTCAATCCTATTTGTATTATGAAATATTGGTAATGTTCGGTATCATTTGAAAGGTAAGGAAACAGAGAATGCAAAAACAATAATTCATTCAATGTTTTTTATTGGAACTGAGAAAAATTTACAAAACAATAAAAATCCTTAAAAACCCTAATGAAATCTGATTAATTTTTCAGAACAAAGTTGCTTAAAACTAACCTAAAACCTAGTGTTACCCCCCCCCCAGCCCTAATGACGTCTTCCATGCGCTCCCTCATGGATCGCACCAACTTTAGGACCTCTTCTTGAGGGATACTGTCCCATTCCTCAATAACGGCGTCTTGGAGCTCCTGAAGAGTCGCGGGAGAGGGATCACGGGATCTAACCTTGCGTTTCAGCTGGTCCCAGAGGTGCTCTATCGGGTTCAGATCTGGACTTTTCGCTGGCCACTGCATGACAGGGATCCCAACCTCTTGAAGGTAGCCTTGCACAATACCAGCAGTGTGCGCGCGAGCGTTATCATGCATTAATGTGAACCCGTCGCCAATAAATCCAGCATAGGGGACCACATGTTCTTCCAGGATCTCTGTGATGTACCGGTGAGCAGTCATCGACCCTTGCCCGCGAGCACCGCCGGTCCGAGAGACGCAAGAAAGTTCAGTTTTGTCATCGGCAGATATGCCGCCCCAGAACATGCAGGAACCGCCCCCGTATTCTACCGTTTCTTGGATGCAGGCTTGGGCAAAACGTTCCCATTGTCTTCTGTATACTCTTTTGCGTCTATCGTTGCAAAAAAGGCACACTCGTTTCGTCTGAGAAGAGAACAGTTCTCCATTGGTCCAGGGTCCAATTAACGTGGGCGCGAGCAAATTGCAAGCGTGCTCGCCGATGCGCTGCGGTTAATTTTGGACCCGTGGCAGGTCTTCTAGCCACAATATTTCTCTCCTTTAGTCTTCTTCTAACTGTAGAGACACTCACGGCCCTTCTACGAACTGCTTGAAGCTGTTGTTGCAACTCAACAGCATTAGAGAACCGATTTCTCAAAGATTTCGATACGACGAATCGGTCATCTCTCGCAGAAGTGCAGCGATTTCTACCAGACCCACGCCTTCGGACAAAGCCACCGGTCTGCAGGAACCGCTGGTACACTCTTCGAACAGAAAAGCGACTCAAGTGCAATTGCCGAGCAACATCACACTGACGTAGTCCTGATTGCAGTAGTGCGATAACTTGGGCGGCTTCAGCAGCTGTAGTGTCCATCTTCAAGGACGTTTTTCTGATGAAAGATATTCTTCTGTGTCTTCTTCGACTGTTGGTAGCAAATTTATCCCCCAATAAGCTGCATCGACCCTTTTATACCCAAAAAACAAAACAATACAAACAAAATTTGAAGAGGAGAATCAGTTCCATTGTCATTCACAGTGACGTGAAGTGTCAAGCTTTTTCTTTGTTCAAATGAAATGGATATTTTATTAAAGAGTTTTTATAGGTGTACGAATAACTGCTTGTCTTAAGGATTACCACTGCTTGAAGCCTATTTTTACGGACGTGCGATTTTTTTGAAGTGGAGTGTATAAGTGTAAAATATTAGGATCTAATATTTTAATGTATAATTTCATGCAGAAACACTTTGTGTGGCTCAATACCTGGATTTCTATCTGCAGCTTAGGGTGGCGCTATTGTTTAGCATACAAAAGAAGCTAAACTTTTTTATGGTAAAGGCTGTCATCTGATATTAAGTAATTGATATGTTGCAAAGTATAAAGCTTTATTTTAAAAAACTGTCTCCTACATTTTACAGAAAGAGCGGGAGAAGACCAAAGGCCCGGGTTGGTTCAACATGGCCGCTCCAGAGGTCACAGAGGAACTGAAGAATGACCTGCAAGTCCTGAAGATGAGGTCGGCCCTCGACCCCAAACACTTCTACAAGAAGAATGATATGGAAGTTCTGCCTAAGTACTTCCAGGTAAGTTTGCTCTGACATGTAACAAGGTAGTGATTTTCCTAACACAATCACTGAAAACTTGAAAAGTATGCAACATTATAGACATATGAGGACTAAATAACATCAAATAAAAGCTCTAATAAAAATGGTTTGAAGATTTGTATGTTAGATCTCATGAGTGGCTCCAGCATCCATGCAATCTCGTCCGTAATCAGACCAATATTTTAAATACAGTACAGTTCATTTTTACCATGAAGGATGCCGGTGCATGCCTTGAGGGAAGTCTTTGTCAGGACAAAACAGACTGTTATATAAGCAAATGTGATGTGACCACAATTCTTCCTTAAATGAATGTTTGCACCAAAAAGAGCTAGATGAGCAACTCTCTAACTTAATCTTTATTATTCCAGGTGGGTCGCATCATGGACTCTCCCCTTGACCACGTGAACGAGCGTCTCACGCGCAAAGAGCGCAAGCGAACCATGGTCGACGAGTTACTTGCGGACGCGCAGTTCCAGAAGTATAATAAGAAGAAATACAAAGAAATCATCGATGAAAAGAGGAAGACCCAGTATAGAACCTTCATGAAGGACAAGCGGCAGAAGAATAAAGCGGAACTCAAGAAGAATAAGTTGAAAAGTAAAAAGAAAGCTCAGACATAATAAAATTTTTGGTTAGTAAGTAATTTTCTTTTACTTCTTAAAAAATGCCACCAAAAATATGAATGCAAAAATGTACCTAGGCCAACTATTTAGTGCCTAATAATAAAAAGAATACGCGTCCACACCAAGCGACACTGCTCGCGTGCTCATTGCCTCGCGCGGCATACTCTCGTACGCAGGCGAACCAAGTTCGTCCCAATTTGGCATGCTCGTGCGGAACGCGCGCGGGCCGAACCAAAATAATTTATTTAGGCGTCCAAATTGAGCGGAACTTGCCTCGCCTGCGAACGAGCGTATGCCGCGAGCAGCCTCGTCTGGTATGGTCGCACCTAATTACAGTCAAATAGCTACTTCTAATCATAGGTTCCGATAAGAGCAGATCTTCGCCGGCTAATAATTAAGGAAGGTAAGTAAAACATGCACAAATAACAGGCAAAAATTGTTTATTTGTAGAAAAATATTAATTCAAAACAGCATGTAGGCACAGATTTTTTGAAGAAACATCTTTAAAATATCACAGGACACAGGACAAAAACTGCTTCAATATACTCATTCGGTTCAGGCAGCAGGGTAAAGGTATAAAAACATTTAAAATCTATATAAAAAGTTATCTAACCTTGTACAGATTTTATTAAATATCCAAAACTATTCATCAACTATTCCCAAACATGTTCCCAAATAACAAGTATGCTATTCAACCATGTAGACAAAAAACAATCTTCCTCCACATATTCCTCTATAAACATCTATCCTTATAGAAATAAATTAAGTTGCGACTTTATGAACAGATTGAGACGGAATTAAGTCGACACCAGGCCAGTCTGTAGGTTCCATTCAATTAGGTTTCACTTTTTCACGTGTTGGTCAAATTGGCTTGGCGGAGTTCAGTATTGTGTTTAGTACCCTCCAGTGATGTCGATAGCAGCGCCCGTGATGAAGGAACTCTTCTCGGAAGCCAGGTATGCGATCAGCTCGGCCACCTCTGAAATAAAAGAGTAAGTATTGGTATGACTGGGTGCTTGCACAAGACAGAGATAAGTGGAAGAAGGAAGGGGAGGCCTTTGCCCAGCAGTGGGACACAATAGGCTATTAATAATAATAATAATATTGGTCTGACTCGTTTCTAGCTCATTATGGGGGCCTGAACCTCAAATTTCCTTTTTCAAAACAATATTATTCAGTAGAAAATGTTCAAAAATTCTGAAAAAATAATTATGGTGCTTCTGTCGAGAATAAGAGAGTCGAATTTGTTTTCAGTTACACAATCATTCGCTCGATAGAAAAAAAACCGAAGTAACCTCTATTCGCAACTTATTTTTAATATTATTTTTGAAGTAGGTAATTAACAAATTTCTGATACAAAAATGAAAAGAAAATATTTTTTTCTAGTCAAAATCGCTGATTTAGATGTTGCAACATAGTTTTTTCTAGTTTCTATGTCAAAAAAACCGTAAAATCTCGCAAAAATTTGAGCGAGAAGTGATTGACTGTTTCTTTATGGCACAGAGCAGATAAAAGGTACCAAATGAGAACGGGCCCTTACGTGAACAGAGTATAGTTATATTACTAGTTACTAGTTTTAGTTGCAATAAAACTTCAGTTTGAAGCTTACCTGTGGGCTCGCCAAGTCGTCCTAAAGGTACTTGTTTGAGGATAGTCTGCTTCACTTTATCTGGGACAGTTTGTATGATCGGGGTGTTGATGAAACCAGGTAGAACGGCGTTCACTCTGAAATAGAAGGTTACCATTGCTTCAAACAGAACATTTTTTCCAAATAACATAGTAGGTCAAAACATGAAAACAAGTGGATTTGTTAAAAAATAAAAGAAACCCGACTGCGGTAATTTGAAAGAAGTATTTTGCTGTAAAAATCAGCCATCTTGAATCTATAATTTTTATAATATAGCCAGTGTCACTTGCGTTGCTGAGAAGAACTAATGACACCTCACATGTCAATATCCGACTATCCTTTTGGGCTGTAGCCCGTGAAAAAGAATTTTCTTGTCCACATACATACATACTCTCGAAAAACATAATCCTCCTTCTGAGGCAATCGGGTAAAAAACCTCCCATAGAAAATTACTACTAAACTCTACACCTACACCCACAACAGTCCACTGCTGGATATGGACCTTACCCTATCGGGGAGTGTTGCCATATTCACCACGCTTAGCAGGCAGATTGGCGAGCGCAGTGCAAGATGTTTCATTCACAAGGAATGAATACTGCTGCCCATTCCCTGGATGAATATTCCTTAGTCGGTTTTTACGGGACAGAAAATCGCTGATTTTTTTGGTACAACTTTTTTCAACATTTTGACCATTTGTCTTTGGGAGAGTTGTCCAGTTGAACTAAGGCACCCGGTATTTATTGTACTACTTATACCTGATGTTGTATTTCCCTAGTTCTTGAGCAGCTGCCTGCGTCATGCCCACAACACCAGCTTTACTCGCTGCGTAGTTTGTTTGACCTGGAATTTGAAATTTCATTCATCAGTAAAACGTCTCCAAGTGAGAAGCTTCTAAGTACTACTACATAAATGGTGTCTAATCGAACCCGGAACTATTGAGCCACAGGCTGTCGCAGTGCCACTGGGCCACATCGGCTGTCAGCTCCGACTTAATTGCGTTGGACTTGGACTCTGAGCCGGCGACCCGATGAACCCTGGTGTCAGACCATTTATAGGCCTCTGACATGGTTGCATAACTGATGAAGATGATTGCCATATAAGTAATGAATCATTAATAGCAACCGGTCCCGACGACCTAGCGTGCCCTCCAAAGCACAAAATCATCCTTTCCTCAGTAAGTCTGGTGCTCAGCCTGCCATATCTAGTTTAGATGAGATACTTATGTTCTAATATTACGGATCTTATTCATACATAACATTACTTTGTCGGTAACTTGTTTATCTACTTAGCATTATTTTTATTATCGATTCAACATATCATATCACAAAGGCGCCGATTCGTAGCAAGATATAATTTACATTTATACTTTTATTAGACTAACTATAATTTTTTTGATATTAGATCTTAGATGGTAACAATTTCGTGTTTTATCTATCGCACGGTTATAAAAAGAAGAATTATCTATGTGTATATATTTCTTACATTTTATAATGGGAAAATGAATATGTTGGTACAAGTCTGAAGTCTTTAGTTTTATAATGAGATAACTATTACAACTTAGGTACCAGATAAGGAATATAAATAAATATATTTGGTACTTAAATAATAATAAAAAAAAGTCTTACCCAAGTTCCCGTATTTGCCGACTATACTGGATATGTTAATTATAGACCCGCGGAGATTAGCGTCGGCCATTGCTTTCGCAAACGCCCTCATCACTAGGAATGTGCCCTGGAAATACATGATAGTTATGTTACTTAATTAATTAATAGATATTTAATTAAACAACTAAATAATAAATCAGTTAAATTACTTGAATGAAAATGAACGTTTAATAATAATTAACAAAATTAAGTTAAATATAATATTTAAGTTAATTTATTACTTGAGTGAATTAATTTCATCTTTATGATTAATGTAAATTAAAACTCGACTATTAAGTTAACTCAAATAGTAATTATTTAATAACTTCACTGAACAAATAATTAATTCAAATATTAAGAAAGATAAAAATAACAAAAAAGCGGCCAAGAGCGTGTCAGACACGCTCACAAATAGGGTTTCGTAGTCAACGTTTAAATATCAAGTCTTTCAGCTTCACAAAGTTAATTTTGTTGCTGGTTTGTTTGCAGCTGTATGGTAACCAACCGCAAATTGAAAAACTTGAATATTTCCTTAATCTTAAGTGGGACAGTATTCGTTATAGTTTTCATGGTAACTTCATATTAAAAACTATATTCCATATTTTTTTTAAATGTTTAGCATGCATACTTTAGAAGTTACAACTGGAACAAATTATGGCTTAAAAACGGCGATTTTAAAAGCAAATATCTCGAGACAGAAACGTTTTAGAGACTTTGTTTCAAAGAAACCTCCCTCTAGTTATAAAAGACCTATTTAACGATACCCTACTCAATATTACAGGATAAAATATTTTTTTTGCCCCCTTTCACATGTATGAGAAGGGGGTCCAAAAAACATTTTAAATATTTTTTTCCCATCATTTCTAAATTTGGGTCAACACGATCTATCTTCACCATTTGATGTCAATAGCTCCAAAACTGACGAAGTTATGAGGGCGCGGCATACATACAGACAGACAGACAGACTTGCCGAAATGATAAGGGTTTCTAGTAGACTACGAAACCCTAAAAAAGGGAGAATATGCCTTGTGGTGTGGTGGAAGAGGCCTACATCCTCATGTGGACTAGTATGGGTGTAGTATGTGATGTTATGTGATGGGCTAATGTCTAATGTGAACAAATAAAAGTAAATTGATAGATGATTATTCAATTAATATTACTTGATAGACAATTAATCAATTACATAATAATTAATCAAATAATAAAATTAAACAGAGAATATTAATTAAAACTCAATTAATTAAAGAATTAATAGGTGCTCACCTTTAAATTAACATCCATAACATTGTCATAATCTTCATCAGACAGTTTCAGCATCCAGTTGTCCCTGGTGATTCCAGCGGAGTTGACTACGATCGTTGGAGCAGTTTTATACTGTTTCAAAGCAGATTCTACTAGATTCTGGACGGAGGCAGCACTGGCTACATCTAACTCTATGGCCGTGTGGTCGCCAGCATCTGAAAGTATTGAAATTATTTTTTGGAAACATTAGAAACTAAATTAGATTAGTGTCATAAATGGATTACCCAAGTGATGCCCATTTTCTGCCTTTTCATACAAACCTTCCCCTGTTTCCTTTCCAAATAATGCATGTAGAGCTATTACTCCTTTTTATTACATTAAAGCTTACAGTAGGCATGGCATGCCCCTGTTTTTTAAATATTTAATAGTAGGGATGATGATGATAGTAGGGAGAAAATATAAGCATTTTCTTATATTTACAGTAATTATTTAAAAAATATATAAGTATAGGGGCATTCTTAAATGTAATAAAAAAAAGAATTAAAGCTCTATGTGCAGTAATTGGTAAGAAAAAATAATATTTGTATGAAAATATGCCACTTGGGAATCATCTTAATAAAGGTGTTGTTAAATACTGGTGAGCATTTTAAATTACCTAAATAAAATTATATTACAAATTTAGTTTAGTGCTTGGATTTCTTAAAAATCTATAAAAGTATGGACATTTTTAAACTTGTTTTTGTCTTTACTGATTACTTTTGTTAGCTTGTTATCCCTATTAAAGATAACATCATGCCTAGATACATTCATTATTATTTGAGTAGGGCTGGTCCTGGTCAGACCAACAGCTACTGCGGCCTTTGCAGATTTATTGTGGTTGAGCCATTTGGTCAAATGACCTTATCCAGTCGGACCATTAATCTGGCTGGGGTCAAGGGATTGGAAGATTAGGCTCAGGAATTGTTCTGGGAAGAATGTAGTTTTTTTACCATTGGCTCCACTAGCTAACGCAGTGTGGGTCTTGATAGTTTCAACTGCAGATTCATAGTTCTTGTCAGCCGCTATTACTGTGGCTCCCTCTCTGGATAGCACTTGGCAAGCGGCGCGGCCGATGCCAGACCCGGCTCCTGTAAAAAGTATGATAATGAAAGGTAGGGTATTTAGCTAAATTAGGTAGGTAAGGTGCTCAGTAGAATAACTAAGGAAATGGGAATAACCTACCTAAGCATTTACATAGATGGGTACCTACTACCTGAGGGTACTAGTTACTACCATGGGTACTACATATTAACCCTTCAATAAGGTTAAGTAGCACTGGCAGGCAAATAAAATACTTAAATTCGAAATAAGAAAGTGGACTTGTAAACATGAAAAGCGAAGTATTCTAAATTCAACACTCACCTGTCACCACTGCTAACCTGCCAGCAACCGATGCCATTTTAAATAACTAAATTAAACACACAGTCACTTCACAGGAAAGCGAAATAAATAGTAAAAAGAAACTTATTTTTCACCCTTGAAGTTTGTACCGTTGTTGCTTATCAGTGCTGTTTATTTCAATCTTATCAAAATAACGTGATAGAAGAAAAAAAGCGAGATGAATGTTGTAAGCACACAGTATCTTGCATTTCTTTCTAAATTTCTGATTTGTTACAAAACTTTACAAATAAAGCGCAACGTCATAACTCGGCTGTATGTATGCGGATCTGTACCTTTGCTTTTTTGTCTATGGCAAGGAAAAAACAAAATGTCAGTTGTTTTTTGTTTGAGGTTATCCGAAGCAGACGCCGCCGTATTTATTTTCCCGAAATTTCATTCTATTTACCGGGAAATAACATCTTAAATCTATCAATATGAAACTGGTGCGGTTTCTCATGAAGCTCAGCCACGAAACAGTGACGATTGAACTAAAAAATGGAAGTGTCGTGCACGGAACAATAACTGGCGTCGACGTTGCGATGAACACACACCTCAAAGCGGTAAAAATTACGTTGAAGAACAGAGAGGAAATACAATGTGAAACGTTGACAATACGAGGCAACAACATAAGGTAACTAGCACAACTGTTTCTATTGTCGGCAAACCACAAAATAACCCTTTGCCTTCCTATACTAGTTACACACTCATGCATGGCTGTCCTCACTAAGATTCCCTGCATCGAGAAGATATAAGTACCTATCTAGAAACACTATCAAAGAAGGCCGAACTGCGAGTCCCAGGGACATTGCTATCAAATATATGCCCAGTCAGGGATGCAAACTTAGTACAGTTTAGAGGGCTACTCTACCTTTGCACCGTATAAGCCGTCAAATCAACATCTATTTATTTTTCAGATACTACTTGCTGCCGGACAGTTTACCTTTGGAGACTCTTCTTATTGACGATGCACCAAAGGGCCGTGGCAAACGCGAGGGCTTCTCGCGCGGCGGTGGCGGCGGTGGCGGCGGTCGCGGGGGACGAGGAAGGGGCCGCGGCGGGCGGGGAGGGCGTGGGGGACCGCGCGGGGGCGGCGGCAGAGGACGCGGGCGGCGCTAAACCATCACTCTGCTTAGGGTGCCCACAGATCAACACTTTGCCCACAGAAATTGCAGACTGGTATTCGTTGGGAACTTTTTGGGGACAAAGTCCTGTGACATTGCATATTTATAAAAGTTCCCCGATAAATATTCCCAATGAAGATGCATTTATACAATGTTGCGGGACAAAGTTTCCAATGAGGGTGCATCTACATTGGGAACTTATTGGGAAATTTATCCAGGAGATTCTGTCCTCAATGGATACCTGCCTTGCTTATCTGCAGCCAAAGAGTTGTTGATCTGTCTGTGTAACCCTTACTATTGTATAAGCCTTTTAACTTCAATGTGTTCCAGTGTGAACTTCTTATTCTAGAAGATGTTGGTTTTTTATTCCAATAAAGATAGGGTACTTTTGTGGTATAAATACTTGTAATACTGGAGTTGCTTGGTGCACATCTAGTGTTAAAACATACTGTTTTCAGTAGCAAAAAAGAATGAACTGTGTTTCAAGTAAAATGAAGTTGTTATTGACCAGTACCATTCCTTTGTGAACTTTATTAGTTGTAAATCAGTTCAATTTCAATTTTCTACTGAAATCTATCACTGAAATAATTCTAGATGTCTGCTAGCTCTGAATATGTCGTTTTCAATTTATTTCTATGTATAATGAATGATGAACATTTGTTGGTACATTTCGATCCCCAGCATCTAGTGTAGATGCAATCTATTAATTCAGTTCTCAGTATGCCATTTAACTAGTAACATCCTGCACATCATTTAAAATTGTGATGATAAGATAGGCATAAGAGTATTTTTTATTTTCTGTGATTAGTTTAAGCCAAACTGATTAAAATTAATTAAATTTAAATGTCTTTTTGTTGAATTCATATTAACCTACACCATTTCCTTGATTTGCAATAGAGGAGTAAGCTAGAGGCAAAAGTATCTGCCTTATCTGGTTGGGCCAGGGGGTACCTCCTGTAAAGAAATCTGAAATGCACACTTATGAAAGTCTAAGTAAATATTCACTGTTAGAAAAAGGTTCTTTATTATTTAGAATAAGGGCAGAAACAATTTGCCATTTGTTTCAGAATCTAGCTGACTATTAGAATCCAGAAGTCCTTATGTAAAATTAGATTAATAGAAAACACTATTTTCTTACTTAAAATAACAATGATATCTTCTGTTTTACATTTCCTTAACAGCTATGGTAAAAAGATCTACATTTGTACCTATCAATGAATTAGAACTGTCTAAACAAGATATAGGAAACTGTGGTAAAAACATAAATCATTAGGTACATCCATACTTCGCCCTAGCTATCATATCTATCATACAGGGTGGTACAGATTAGGGAATGCAATCTCGATCTCGCGAGATC
Source organism: Phthorimaea operculella (assembly GCA_024500475.1). Classification (NCBI taxonomy): domain Eukaryota; kingdom Metazoa; phylum Arthropoda; class Insecta; order Lepidoptera; family Gelechiidae; genus Phthorimaea; species Phthorimaea operculella. The sequence goes on along the minus strand of JANFCV010000186.1, from coordinate 698,142 downwards.
TCGAAAGCACCGAGATCTCGAGCTATTTTTCGAGATCGAGATCTCGAAAGAGGAAATCTCGTTTCAGAAAAATCCTTCGAGATCTCGACAGTATCCGTCGAGATTTTGGACGAGAATTCGAGATTGAGCTTGAAGGCATTGACGTGTTTTTCGATGTGCGTAGCTTAGTTTCCGGAGTCTGCCAGTCCACCCCGAGCGCATTATTTATATAGCAAGAAAAAACTGCTGTTGTTAGATATACAAATGGAATGGACATGATACAACAGGGCCTCAAGTCTTCAATTTTTAGCCATTGCCAGCGACACTCAACTCTCATTCTATTGCCAATGTGATTTTCCATACTAAAACTAATAGCAGAATATGAAATTCTACCGAAATCATCCCACAGACGTGCCATCGGCATCCAACTCAAAAGGATTTTTGTTTAGCAGACTTCGGGCCCAGGTATAAGTTATAAGAGATGGAATATACTACTAACTGGGGGCAAAGGTAGTCAAACAAAGGTAACACACCGCAACCTTCGGCCTAAAAGCTGAGATGGATCCCCCGACATGATTAATATTACAACAGTACCATCGCATTAAAATAAAGTAAAATTTTGATGATTTTTAAATTAGATAAGCAAAATCTCGATCTCGATCTCGAAATTCCGAGATCTCGACCAATAAACCAACGAGATCTCGAGTTGGTCAATCTCGAACCCTGAGATCTCGACCGAGATCTCGAGTCGTCAATCTCGGCTCGAGATTGCATTCCCTAGTACAGATAGTACTCAACGACACTTTCCTGAAAATGAAATCAAACTGAACAACAGAAAGTTTTGTGTTTAAATTTGAGATTCAATTTGTTTACATTTTGACGTTGGGTCCTTACAAAATTAGGTTTTGTTTGATTTGTTAAGCTCAGCATTTTCGGGAAACTCGATTGATCGGTACCACCCTTCATATTTTAGTAAAATAAATTTTGTACTAACTTCTCAAGCATTGAATATCTTAATCTCAGTCATTATACTCACATCACATTTATACATCACTTTTTGGCTGAAATCCAATCAAACCAATTTAATTTTAACTTTACCTTTTAGGTTTTAACAAGAATGTTACTTATAATTAATTAAATATAATACATATTACAGCTTTAACCCAAGACTATAATACAGTAGAGCACATGTTTACCTTCAAGGGACTAACATTCTGAGAATCTAATCAAATTGAAGAATCTTTCACTTATGTGTTGTAATTAATCAGCTACTCATGAAAACTAAATACCTAACTAATCCTTTAAGTTGAATATTTCAAAACATTGTCTTTGCTTTTAAGCTAAAAATTTATCAAACCAAGACCAACTACTTTGAACAGCCACAATAGATCTACAAAGGTAACAGTGGCTGTTGTTCTGTCCCAAACAAACCTATTTCCCAAAAAAATATTTTTATATTGCAATATTTTCATCCCATGCTTCTATTTGAGAGAAAGGGGTTGGTCCTGGCCAGACCAACAGCTGCTGTGACCTTTGCAGATCTATTATGATGGCAGACCCCATGCTTCTAAGGTAAACTTCTTACAAAAGACAGATTACAGAACTAAATAAAAATATACCTACTTAAATAAATAAGACCTAAACTATAATACTAAATCAAGTCAACAATAGGAGTAAACAGAACCCAAAGCCTTTCAAATTCTTCTTTATATTGCTTAACAAGTTGTGGTTGAGACGTTATAGCCACATCTTCCCAATTCCCACTCAAAGCTTGATTTGTCCAGTTCAAAGAGCCCATTATAACCACGGGTGTCACTTGAGAGGTTTCCAGAAAGTTCTCTGGCGAAGCGTCGAAAATGCAGAACTTATGGTGCATCAGGTTGGTCGACTTCATCCAGCGCACAGGTATGCCTTGCTTCTCCAGTTTGCGCACGTTAGACCCGGTAGAAAACGCCATATCTGCATCTATAATCAGCCTGATCTTCACTCCTCTGTAGTGCAGCTTCAGAACAGCGTTCGTCACGTCTAAATTCGTCAGTACGTACATGCAAATGTCTAATGATTGTCGTGGAGTGCTCAAGTAATACAGCAACCTCTCCATGCTGTGAGTTATCTTGCATCTTGAATATTTACTTTGTCTTAACTCATTGACACCGTTGGAAAACATTATAACTTCGTGTATTTCTTTCTGCACAGGTTTCTTTTTCTTTTTTGTCATGTATTTGTAGGCCAAATTCGATACGAAGGCGAAAGATACGCACAGTAGCAAAACTTTGCTGTAACTTTTAAAAGTCATTTTCCACACGTAATCAAATTATTTACGCACTAAAGTCAATTGTAGTCCATGAATGATGAGTCTTTTTTGTGAAATAACCACAACTTTAGTGTATTCACGAGGTAAAAAATATTTTATTCCCAAAATAAAAACACCAAACAAAAAGCCGCAAATTCTGTTTTGACAGTGACGTTAAGTGCGTCAGGGTGACCATCTCAAATATGGCGAATCTGCCAGAGACCCACACTGAAACCTGCCAAAACCTGCCAAACTCAATCCCTCCCAAAACCTGCCTAAACCTGCCAAGTTCCCTCATTAAATCTGCCATAATCTGCCAAACTAAACCCAACAAAGCTCGACCCAAAAAAAACCAACACGATTTTTACCATAAAAAGTGAAAATTATGTACCTAATAAAGTCCAACTAAACTTGATAATTAACAGATTTCTTTGAAAACATTTAATTTGTTGTTTTAAGTTAAGATTTGTACTACAATTACAGGATTTTTCTTAAAATCTGCCAAAACCTGCCACTTTTCTGATCCGTCAACATAATCTGCCACAGTCAAAATTTAAGAGTCAAAACTGCCCAAATGGCAGGATCCTGCCACAAATGGTCACCCTGAAGTGCGTTTTGTTTCATATGACTCTACATTCCTGCCAAGGAGTAAATTAATAAATTGTTCTTTGCTCTACATGAGGCAAATAATTTTTATTTTCGTTTAGTTAAAAAACTAACAAAATAAACCACCTTTTAGTCCAAAAATACATTTATTCTGATAAATAATACTTACAGGGTTATATTATTAATACTAAAGTCATGCGGTCTCAGTCTCAAATTCAAATTGTAGGAGCTGTGATGTGCAGGCTGGAGAGATCCTGAGTAACCACCAATGATTGCACAGGATCCGTAAGCATTCTCACTGGATCCACCGTAGCTGGTCATGCTCTGTCCCATTAGTGGATTCGAATTTTGTACATACTGCCTGTTGGCATTTTGCATCATCAAAGAGTAGTCGTTTTGGTACAAACTAGGGTTGGTTATAGGCAGGCCGAGGTTGAAGTTGAGGTTGTTCGCTGGGAAATGATGCAGCCAAGGTTCTTTTGTGTTGCGGAAGTCTTGGCGGGGGTCTTGGTGGGGCATTCCTATGGGGACAGGAACTGGCTCCGGGGTGCTGTGACTGGTAGAGTTTCGGCTGGACAACGCGGATCGTTCATTACGTCTGAATTTCGCGCGTCTGTTTTGAAACCATACCTGTGAACAAGGTCCCGGTTTAAAATTACGTAGCTGTGTATATTCGCAAACAAAATAAGATAGCTAAGTATTACTTAAGTTTACTTAAAGCACTTCTGAACCTTTTCAGAATTCTGCCTATTCGTATAACCGACTCAAATGTAGAGTCTGTACCTATACCTCATTTGCTATCCTTTAATGCATACAAACAAGTCAGCGAGACAGATTTAGGAAAGTTAAGGCTGAAAATGCAAAATGGTTCTAGTAAAGTATGGTACGGCGGCAATGTTTGTTTTGCGCTCGACTTGGCGGGGCCACTGCCGTGCCCCCAGATAGGTACAGCTGCTCCCTTAATAATAACTTTTGAAATTTACCCAGACTATAATTTAGAACTAAACTAGGTAGGGTGTTATACTTACTTGAACTCTAGCTTCAGTCAAATTGACCCTCGACGCCAGGTCTTCTCTCACAAACGCGTCAGGATAATGTGTCTTTTCAAAAACTTTCTCCAAAGCTGCCAGTTGCTGGCTGGTAAAGGTGGTTCGGTTCCGTCTTGGCTTCTTGCGATCATCACCCTTTGCCTCCCGTTCCTCTTCGGACTCCTTTTGGCTCTTTCCTTCCTTGGTTTCGTCGAGTTTCCGTCTCATATCTTCGTAAGCTAGTAGTTCGGGCCTGTGAAATAAATTTTTATATCAGCTACGCCGCCATTTGATGCCGGCTTCGAATAGCATTATCCCATATCTTTTCCGTTGGTGCCTTAATAAGCGACTAAGGGATTTGGGAGATAACGTGTATTGCAATTTTGGACGCTAGGCCGACAACCTGTCACTATAAATGGCTGTTTTTACAGCCATTTACACTCTGCCTACCCGGAAAAGATAATGTGTGATATCTGATATAGTATGTATGTCTGGATTGTACTTAGGTTCTTACCTGTATTGCCTCTGCAAATCCTTGGAGTACCAGGTAAGGTCATTTTGGTAGCTCGGGTCGTATCCCTGCCGGCCCGCAGTCAGGTGGTGCAGGCGCAGCAAACTGTCCTCGTAGCATTTGATCATCTGGTACAAGTTGCTGTCTTGGTGGTGAGGAAGGTTGTAGTGCGGTGGTTTTGAATCGTTCTTGGTGTCTCAAGACAGGGATTGTACTTAGTTTCCTACCTGTATTGCCTTTGCAAATCCTTAGAATACCAAGTGAGGTCATTCTGGTAGCTCGTAGCTCGGGTCGTGATGCAGGCACAGCAGACTCTCCTCATCATGCTTATAAAAAACAAAGGGATTGTACTTAGGTTCCTACCTGTATTGCCTCTGCAAATCCTTAGAATACCAGGTCAGGTCATTCTGGTAGCTCGGGTCGTACCCCTGCCGGCCCGCAGTCAGGTGGTGCAGGCGCAGCAGACTGTCCTCGTGGCATTTGATCATCTGGTACAAGTTGCTGTCTTGGTGGTGAGGAAGGTTGTAGTGCGGTGGTTTTGAATCGTTCTTGGTGTCTCAAGACAGGGACTGTACTAAGGTTCCTACCTGTATTGCCTCTGCAGATCCTTAGAGTACCAGCTCAGGTCATTCTGGTAGCTCGGGTCGTACCCCTGCCGGCCCGCAGTCAGGTGGTGCAGGCGCAGCAGACTGTCCTCGTGGCATTTGATCATCTGGTACAAGTTAGTGTCTTGATGGTGAGGCAGGTTGTAGTGCGGCGGTTTTGACTCGTTCTTGGTGTCTTCACGTGCTGATGGATCTAAAATGAAATTGTTGATATTGTTTATTACTCAAATTACCTACACAGGGCGCTGCGGAAAATAGAAAAAAGTCTATACCAAATCTACGACAGGTAATAACCGAGTTACCGTGCCCTAACAGACCATCGGGGAGTATATCTTGTCGCAGGCGATACTATTACTTCACTACCTTACTACCTACCTACCTACTTTTCTCGCTACAGCTACTCAAGTCATTTTCTACCAATGTAAGTAATCTCTTCATACTCATCAACCCTTCAAGAGAAACTACGTGCGTAGACCTAAGCGTCTAACAATACAAGCAGCATGAACTCAGTTTGCGAACCTAGACAGGTAGGGGGAGTCCGGGAGACTTGAACCACTTTTTACATCTGTAGAATCGGAACGACAATATTTGGAGATTTGAGTTGTATACCAAAGATATTATTTTAAAAACGAAAGTTGCAAGTACATGAAGGTGAATCAAGTTTTAATGAAAAATGATTTTTGGATCAAGTCTCCCTAACCGGTGGGAGACTTGGCATATCTTTAATATCGATTAATTGGCATATCTTTAATATCGATTTGAAATATAACAGATTTAGGCGTAAATTAAAAGGTTTTTATTTACATAAAATTTGATCAGATTTTATATAGTAGTTCCGGTGTAGAGGGAGACTTGCCCCCTGAGCAAGTGTCCCGCAAGCAAAATAGCTCAAGTCTCCCTCGCCCATCTAAAAAATGAATCCAATTTTTTCACTCTAAAACCGTTAACATATGATGATTTGGCAATACTATAACATTGGTCTGTTTTGAATACATTCATAAATAAGTGCACAGTATACAAACCAAATACTCCTAGTAAAAACACTCCAAGATGGTAAAATCACTTTTTTGACCCTCATTTTCAAATGTGCCTACATACGCTCTTGAAGTTACTTGTAATTGGTGGGCTAAATGTGTATATTCATTTGCCGTGCGACTAAAAAAGGCGCAATATTTAAAAAGATATTTCATGTGGTTCAAGTGTCAAGTCTCCCACCTGGGCAAGTCTCCCGGACTTCTCCTACTCTGCATCTTTTCCCCCACCAATCTGACCTCCCTCATACAAGGGAGACATTGAGCGCTTAGGTATATCACGCGCCGGCGGGCAATCTCTGTAGATCTTTCTTTTGAAATCCATCTCTAGTAGATACGTAATCTAAGGTAGAGTAGGTAAGCCAAAAAATCGAATTTCTATTAGACCAAAGCGTCTAACATAGGTAAGTTTAGCAGTACGATCTCGATACAGCTACCTTCTCTTCATCTTTTTCCTCGACCAATCTGACCTCCCTCATACAAGGGAAACATTAAGCGCTTGTATCACGCGCCGGCGGGCGATCTCTGTAGATCGTAGTAAGCCAAAAAAAACGTTTTTTTCCAAAGCGTAGGCGCTTCAAAAAAACATTGGTATTTTTAAGCAGTACGAACTCGGTTTGTGAACCTAGACAGCTACTTTACTCTTCTCTTCATCTTTCCTCCCGACCAATCTGACCTCTCTCATACAAGGGAAACATTGAGCGCTTGTATCAAGCGCCGGCGGCTTGGCCGGTGGGCGATCTTTGTAGATCGCAGTAAGCCAAAAAATAGGTATAAACAGCACGAACTAAATTTGTAACCTAGACAGCTACTTTACTCTTCTCTTCATCTTTCCTCCCGAACAATCTGACCTCCCTCATACAAGGGAGACATTGAGCGCTTGTATCACGCACCGGCGGTCGATCTCTGTGGATCGTTGTTGTGAATGCGGCGCGCGCGCAGGCGTATCGGTTACAGACAGGCTAGCTACCGTAGGCTGCCGCCGTGGGGCACACGTGGAACGGTTTTTATGCACGTTTGGACTGGGCACTGACTTGACTACCTACCATAGCAAGTGTCAGGCAGGATTCGCGGGGACATCAAAGACCTTTAGAATTTAGTTTAGTAGGCTAGCTACCGTAGGCTGCCGTGGGTGGGGCACACGAGGCGTGGAACAGTTTTTATGTCCTTCTGGACTTCGGTATGCAGAAATGTGTATTTTAACTGCCCTATTAGCCAATATTGCTCCGTGTAGTGCCAGCAGAGCTCCGTGTGGTGCCGGCACCACCCCCTCTCTTCCAGTGGGGGTCGTAAGAGGCGGCCGAGGGATAGATCCGACCCAAGCTGATCAGGGTCCTGGAGAAGGAAAACTCCACACGTAGAGAGCGTGCAAAAAGCCATCCCGCATCGGCTTATACAGCCATGAAAAGTCTTGCCTCAGACACTAAATAAATCGTCTGCAAATGAAAATGATGATTAGCCAAGAAAACTTTATATTTTTCTTCTGCATTCAAAGGGTCAAATTGGGACCTTACGATACAACTCTGTCCGTCCGTCTGTCACCAGAGGTCACCAGGCTGTATTTCTTTAATATACCATGATAGTAAGTAGTGGAAATACAGAAAACTAAGTAGGTATTAATTCAAAAACGCTTTCTGGTTTTTAAAAATTGTGGACCTACCGACTTAACTTGTCGGAAATCGATATAGGCGTGATATACAAGGTGTTCCAATGTAAATACATTAAATTGGAGACGTTGTGTAGGCCATCGTACGGAATAATTTTCACTATGGGGCCAAGTTATGAAAACCTCTCGTTTAGAAGTAATTAGCAACTCATAGTCGGGGAATTCTGGAAATTCAATGTATGGCGCCAGTTGAAGCACGCCTTTACAGAAATTTTTTTTGCGGTTAGATACCTATAAGCATGTTGTTTGAAACCTTAAAAGCGGAGACCCTCCGCCCGTCCGCATCACCCCCATTTTCTTTGAAATGTGTCAGAAATTATAAACTTTCCGGATTTATGAGTTAACTATAATAGTTACAAAAAAAGCGGCCAAGAGCGTGTCAGACACGCTCACAAATAGGGTTTCGTAGTCAACGTTTTAATATCAGGTCTTTCGGCGTTATAAAGTTAATTTTGTTGCTGGTTTGTTTGCAGCTGTATGGTGACCAACCGCAAATTGAAAAACTTTCATATTTTCTTAATCTTAATTGGTGCAGTATTCGTTATAGTTTTCATGGTAACTTTATAATAAGAACTATATTCCATATTTTTTTCAAATTTTTAGCATGCGTACTTTAGAAGTTACTGGTGGAACAAATTATGGCACAAAAACGCCCCTTTTAAAAGCAAATATCTCGAGACAGAAACATTTTAGAGACTTTGTTTCAAAGAAACCTCCCCTTAGTTTTAAAAGACCTATTCAACGATACCCTACTCAATATTACAGGTGAAAAAAAAAATTTTTGCACCCCTTTCACATGTATGGGAAGGGGGTCCAAAAAACATTTGTTATATTTTTTTCTCAACGTTTCTAAATTTGGGTCAACACGATCTATCTTCACACCAAATTTGATGTCAATAACTCCTAAACTGACGAAGTTATGAGGGCGCGGCATACAGACAGACAGACAGACAGACAGACAGACAGACAGACAGACAGACATGACGAAACTATAAGGGTTTCTAGTAGACTACGAAACCCTAAAAAGTGTCAAAGGACAAAATATTTCGTATTAAATTTGCTACTTAAATGTAATACATTTTTTTATTGTAACTCTTACGGTTTTCAAGATAAAACGATTTATATATAAAAAAACCTTTTCCTGGAAAATCTATGAATGGCGCCAGTGGAAGCACGCCTTTACAGCATTTTTTTTTGCGATTAGATACCTATAAGCTTGTTGTTTCCCTCCGCCCGTCCGCATCACCCCCATTTTCTTTGAAATGTGTCAAACATTATAAACAATAAAAAAATGTATTACATTTAAGTAGCAAATTTAATACGAAATATTTTGTCCTTTGACACTTTTTTTGTAACTATTATAGTTAACTCATAAATCCGGAAAGTTTATAATTTTTGACACATTTCAAAGAAAATGGGGGTGATGCGGACGGGCGGAGGGTCTCCGCTTTTAAGGTTTCAAACAACATGCTTAAAGGTAACTAATCGCAAAAAAAATTGCTGTAAAGGCGTGCTTCAACTGGCGCCATACATTGAACTTCCTGAATTCCCCGACTTCAGTGCCACATTATGAAAGAAGCTTTATTAATTATGACCTTTATTTATGTCATGTTGCCGTCTTGGAAAAACTTTTGAAATTACCTTATACAAGACCAAGGTCAAATGTCATGTTCGTCAAAAACTGACACAACTGACACTAGGTACAGACTCTACTGGGTTCTCTGATTGGCCCTTTGTCTTTGCGTCTCTATGGGTGCTCTAAGTCAAAAGAAGTTTTTAGTTTCAGGCGGCAGTAAAATAAAGTTGACAGCAAGGAAAAGATCGTTTATCTTAAGTTTTCGTTTAAATTTAAAACATAGACAACTATGTTCCAAACTTTTTCGGAGATTCAAAACCAACAAGTTAAAATTGCAAGGTTGCAATCTTGGATAAGGAGTATTACTTATTGGTTGTAAGTAGTAAATGTAGGCATTTACTTTGTATGAAAATTTCAACTTCTTAATTGTTAAGAATTCAAACTTGGTGCCATAATGGAAATTGTTCAGTACAATGGTCCACACAACGTCTCCAATTTAATGTATTTCCTTTGGAACACCTTGTATATATGTATGGAGGTATGATTATCGATTTGTATTCCTAATAAACCACCTGATAATGATATTATGACTAAGGCGGTTTTTTTTTTTTTTTTTGTTTATGGCACTAGATAACTTTGTGCCAACGTCATGTTAAAAGGTAGGGAAACAAAACACGTTCAAATATTATTAAAATAAAATTTTGAAAGGATAGTCAGGTATTTAAAAATATCAAGAAGCTTAAAAATATACACATTAAATTTTTATATTATTAGTAGTAATAAATGATGATAATACATTATAATACAAAATAGGAAACATTATAAGACAAGAGACTCGGGTAGGAAAAGGAACCTTGAGAGCCAATAAGTTGTGGAGAAAGGTAGACCGGTCATGAAGAGGACAAGCAAAAAATATATGATCTAAACCACCCACATCTTGCCCACACTCACACATATCACTATTAACAATGTTTAGTCTTGCCAAGTGGAAAGGAGTACAGACATGACCTAAACGCATTCGTGAAATTACAGAAATAACAGTCTTAGAACCCTTAACTTTAAAAAACCACGGTTTTAAGGGTATGTTCGGCTGAATTTTGAAAAATGACCTTCCCTTTGACTGGCCGCTATCTGACCAAAGCTCACTCCAAGAGTTTTGAAGATAAACCTTGGGCAAAGCAGTCAAGTCGTGGACATAATTTGTAAATGGAACCATGTCACCATCTTGTACAGCCTCCTTGGCCAAACGGTCAACCTTTTCGTTTCCGTTAATACCACAGTGACTGGGAATCCAAGAAAATAATACAGTTAAACCTTTGGACATACATAATTCAAGGCGTTTACGAATTTCAAACACGACTGGATAATAGGGTTTCATTTTAAACGGAAACTTTTCTAACGCCTGTAGAGCACTTTTTGAATCCGAAAAGATAACTGTTTTGTTCAAATTCATTAATAATATTAATTCCAATGCCTTAAGAATGCCCAAACATTCACCAGTAAATACAGAAGATTCTGGAGGAAGTTTTACTTTTACTACTAATATAAACTGAACAAGGAATACACCCACTCCAACACATTCATGAGACAAGGACTTTGATGCGTCTGTAAAAATATGATAGCTATCTTGCCAGTTTTCATTATCAATTGCTGACAAGAACTGAATATTTGCATTTAAATCTTGTTTACTTATACCCAAATCATAGCGTATAATAGGTTGAACTAATAAAGATTCATAACTGGCAACAAACAGAGGCAAAATAGGAGAGCGGTAAATATGTTGTTGGATAGATGTAAATTTTCTGTAGCTTTGAACAAGACATGGAATAGATTTATTTCGCCAGTAGCGGGATGTTTCAATGCATTCTGATATGGCCTGAAGTTTCAAATGTAGAGGATGATTAGAAAACTGAAATGATTTGAACAAAAACCGGTCACTTAGATATTGCCTTCTTAACTTTAATGGAGGTTCACAACATTCTACTTGCAACGCGTTGATGGGGCTAGATTTCATCGCTCCAACAACAATTCGAAGAGCTTTTGCTTGAATTAAATCTAACTTTTTAAGACCTTGCACGTTACCTCCTTCTAACAAAAAAGTTCCATAATCTAAAATTGACCTAATTAAAGCATTATATATGAGTTTCATAGAAAACGGATGAGCCCCCCACCAAACGCCTGACAAACATCTAACAATGTTAATTAGTCGCTCGCATTTAGACGCGACATATTCAAAATGTGGAACACCAGTAAGCTTACTATCTAATATAATGCCTAAAAATTTAGCAGATTTTTCAACTGGTAAAATTCTTTGTATTTAACAGATATTTGAGGAATTCTCCTCATTCTGCTAAAGACAACAACACAACTTTTTGTAACTGATAAATCTAACCCGTTACGATCCAACCAGCCTTTTAAAGAACTGAGTGATGACGAGAGTGAATTGCATGCGAGGTCTAGTGATCCATCTATTGAATATAAAAGTAAATCATCTGCATACTGTAAGATGTTTACCGAATCATTTAACGTGGTTTCCAAATCATAGGTGTAGATATTATAAAGTAAGGGGCTGAGGACAGATCCCTGTGGTAAACCTTTATAAACTGTACGCGTAACTTTTTTCACATCATCCATTATTAGTGATATAGTTCGGGCAGACAGTAAATTGAAAATAAAATTAATCAACATCTGGGGAACTTTAAGTTCTACAAGTTTACTTTTAAGAATTGAAATTATTACGTTGTCGTAAGCCGATGAAATATCCAAAAAAGCAGCAACTACAGACTTATTTAGGGAAAAAGCTAATCGAATATCTGTAGTAAGAATACTTAAATTATCGAGAGTACACTTCGCTTTACGAAAACCATACTGACTATTTGATAATAACTGGTTGTGCTCTATGTACCATTCTAACCGATTTTTTACTAAATGTTCTGCAATTTTAGAAAATACTGTTGATAAAGCTATAGGTCTAAATGAAGCGGCATCATCAGCAGGTTTATTTGGTTTTTTAATAGGAATAACTTCTTGTGATTTCCATGACGGAGGAATGTTACCAGAGATCATAACAGAGTTGATTAAATTTAAATAATAATTTAAAGTGATGTCACTGAGATTAACTAAAAAGGAGTATGGGATGCCATCTTCTCCTGGGGCGGAGTCTTTAACACTCGACAACACCCCTTTTAATTCATATAATGTAAACGGAGAATCTAAAGAAGCTAAAGAACTAGGAGAATAAGATGGTAAAGGAAGCAAAGAATTGTTTTCGGGGACCGTAGGAGGAGCTAGTTTATCAAGGAAGTTATTGATTACCGTTGATGAAAGAGCTAAAGATGAACATGATTCACGAAACGCCGATCTAAAACGTCTTATATTATTCCAGACTTCTGAAGGACATGTTGTAGGGGACAGTGAAGAGCAAAATGCTCTCCAACCATCTTGTTTTTTATCTCTAAGAAACTGCTGAGAAGTTCTCATAATATCATTTAAATTGTCCAAATTTTCATCTGACATATTGATGGCATACTCTCTTTCAGCTTCCTTTCTTCTCCTAACCATTTCCGAGCATTGATTATCCCACCAAGGCGGAAGCGGTATCTTATCAGAGGAAATATTTTTTACTGGAAATAGCTGATCAGCGGCCTCTATTAAACATCGAGCTAAAGCGTTAGATGAATCAGTTTCACCACCTTGAACAATTTCAGGAATTTCTAATATTTTTCGCTCAACTAGGTTTTTGAATTCATTCCAATCAACATTATTTAACCTATATTTCATTCTGGGCTGGCGCCTTCGGGAGGTTGGGCATCTAAACAAAGTTGAAGGTATGAGAAGCGGAAAATGGTCACTTGCAAAAGTCGAAGGCAAAGGTAACCACGATAAGCATGAAGCTAACGAAGGAGAACATATAGATAAATCAACAGCACTGGCGTTTTCATTAGGATTGGTACGACGGGTTGGAGAGCCATCATTTAATAAACATAAATTGTGCGCATCCAAAATTTCTATCAATCGCTCCCCGCTATAATTTGTAATACCGCAACCCCACGATTGGTGATGACAGTTAAGGTCGCCTAAAACTATGACCGGCCCTGTTAAATGTGAAAGGATATTGTTAAATTCATCAAGAACATCATTCGTAGAACGAGAAAGATAAATTGAAACCACAGAGATGTTGTTAACCTTAATGCCAACTAGGTTAACAATATTATTATTAAAATTAAGAGGTGAAAAACTAATTTGATTAAATGAGACAGAGTTTTTAATGAGCATGGCTGCACCACCATACCCATCTAATCGATCATCTCGAAGACAGGTGTAACCAGGTATTTTGAAAACATATTCTGGTTTCAACCATGTCTCTCCTAAAGCAATTAAGATTGGTTTATATTTATTAATTATATAAATTAGATCACTTTTTTTAGGAATTATGCTTCTGCAATTCCATTGAATTATTGTGGAATCCATTAGAATTACTACTTAACATGTCAAAAATTTCTGTAATAGGGGCAACGTGGGACGGTTGTAATAAATTGGACTGCAAAAGAGTACGTATTAGTACAAGAATTGTATTTAGCATAGTTTCTGCAGATTGTGTTTCTTTTGGCTGAATCGCACAACCATTTTGTGTCTGGGGAGGTTCAAATTCTTTAATTATAGCATTGTGGGCAGCCCTATCGTATCCAGCTTGAGATTTAGGGGCTGACCGAGGCTTAAGGAAAATAGTTTTTTTATATGACGAGTGATTAGCAGATTGTTTAACAGAATCGTTAATCTGAGGTTCTGTACGAGCAGAAGTTAAAACATCAGCGTAAGATTTCGAAATAGGCGGGAAGAGTTTGCTTGCCTCAAGATAAGACACGCAGCTATGAGCCATTGTGTGTTTTATTTCTTTTTGTCGAATAAATTCGGGGCATTTCTTATTAGTCGCATAGTGGCAACCTTCGCACATAACACATTTTGCCTTGTCATCTTCTTCAATGTCGCAGTTTTCGCCTAGGTGGTCTTTTGCGCATTTAAAACACTTTGGAGATTTCGCGCGGCATTGCATTTTCGTGTGACCATATTTGCAACACCTAAAGCACTGAATAGTTGGATAAACATATACCTCTACTGGAAGCGCATTGTAGCATAAAAATAATCGCTTAGGTAAGACTTGGCCATCAAAAGTAATTACCACCGATTCGGAGGGTTTCCATGTGTTGTTGCCATTAATATTGACTTTAAAGTTTAATTGTCGTATTTTTATAATATTACCACAACCGATAGGAGTGGAGATATTACTTTTGATCTCTTCTTCACTCCAATCAGCTGGAATTCCACGAACCAAGCCCATACGCGTGACATGAAAAGTTGGTATAAACGCCTTGAATTTGTGCATTTCCAAAAGATGACTTTGTAAAAATTTATTAGCGTCACTAAATTTTGAAAACGAAACGGTGCACCGGTTTCTACCGATTCTTTTGACACTTCCGGGAATCATGTTTTCAAACTGACTTTTCCTAAGGAAATTTCCGAACGCAATTGGGTGCAAAATGGTTCCATCGTTAGGGGCATTTTCAATTTTTTGCACATGAATTAAAAAGGGCGCAACATCTGATGGCAGATATTCACTCCTTCCCACTTGGCGAAACTCTGTTTGTTGAACCTCTTGAGTGTTATTTTCTTTTACTAACCGAGTATTGTTTTGATTTTCAATAGCTTGAACGTCATCTTTTATTGGTTGCCCATTACGTGAATCTTGCGGTTGCAAGTGAGGTGCTTGAGTTTTAGGGGCCCGGGGGGTTACTTTTTTCATGACAATAGTATTTTCATCAATATTTGCGATATTATCACACTGACAAATATTTTCGCCCACCTGTTGACCGTCAACTTTCTTTTTCCTTCGCTTAGAACAATCCCGACAAATCCGTATAAATCGAGTCCGTTTCCGACCCGAATGACTCGTGTTATCACTGGTTCTTGACGACACTGAGCCGTCAGTATCCATTTTATTTAGTTCATCGTTCGAAACAATCGTAATAGAAGAACCTACGGGGAGATTCAGGCCAGGCCAAAACCCGCCTTTACCCCCCCGAGCTTCATCGGGGGGTTCGTGCATACAAAATTTACAATCGTTCAAATATGTACAAAACTTACCTAATCCAGAGTAAATATACACAAACTATGAAATATATACACTAAATAATAAGAATATTTACAATACCAGACTATCCTGATAGATTTACACTATTAAAATTAAAATTTAATTTTCCAAACACGAAAATACGTCCTGTTACCACGAAGTTTCCCGCGCTTTTTTCCTAAGGAGGTTGAAAACACCGGGGTAGATAGGTACACTCCTCATCAAAAAAATGGAGACCCTCGGTTTTTCTTATTTTTGACCAAAAACACGAAAAGTTATTGTTTGCATTTAAAAAATATTAACTGTGTAGCTGGCAGTTTTGACATTTCAGTATGTATGAAAAAAAAACATTGGAACCCCACCGTTTTCTTCTGTGAATCAGATGAATAACTGAGAACGTTGGCAGTAGCTAGTCTACATATTTAATTTAATCTGTGGTTTGCAGTTTGCGCCGTTTAACGATTCATCCATTTACAAAAAAAATAGAGCTTGTCTTATCCTAATTTACTGGATCTAGAGATATGTCAATCAAGCTTGCACGAATGTTTGCTGACGTATCTGTACAACTACTAAATATCGCCGGATCCGGTAAACGTGAAAAAACTATAGGGAAAATACCTAATATTAGGTCGTTCATCGACCTGGTGTCCCACACGACATAGGCGCGGTGGTTTAGTAAGTGAAGTGATGACCTGTTTTCTGAAGTAGGCCCGCGTACGTCACTGAAACTTCGTGGATTTGATCAAAGTCAAGGATAAAAGCTCATTAGGTAGAGTCGTTGCAAGAAACTTTGATATTTTGTCAATTTACAACTGCCTTACCTACCTAAGTAAAGTCTTCCCAGTTTCGCAAGCCATAGCAGGATTGTTCGTAAGAAAGATGATTCCGATGTTGTCAGCCTGCCGCCTAAAACCATATTAGATACACATGAAACGCCCGAGTCCCTTAGTTGCTTAGAAAACGCGCGGAAAGACATAAGATGATGCTATTCTAAGCCGGCATCACACGTCACCTGTTTTATATACTTATCGAGTTTATACTTATTTCGTATGAAATTACAATGTTACATACGTACTTGTTTATTCAATGTGTTATAGAATTTCGAGAAAATATTCGCTGTGCGGATAGGGTCTAGCTAACTAGACAGTCGTTACTTAACCGTATTATGTCAGAGAATCTCAGCTACAGTATCTACTTAGTTTACAGGGTGGCTCAATTAGTGACATCCAAAGAAAAAATATAGATAAAGAATCATGACCACTCTAGTATGGATGTTTCCTCTCCTGCCTCGCTTCAAAGCCAAAGTTAAATAATTATGAAGTCTAATTATTGCTTATCATTCTGTAACTGAAAATAAAACAATTATGACAGGAGTTCTGAAGTTGTTGAATGTTAAAGTTGGGTATCGAAAGAGACAAAAGTTGGGTATCGAAGTTTAGCTGTATATCATGTATTTCGTTCTAAATTCGTTATCGTTAGCTACACCGAAGCAAACAGTGTAGAAAGGCTCACACCACAGTAAAAGCTTCGATAAAAATACCTTACGGTAAAAAGACTTTTAAAAATTAAGCTAGTTCCCCTGTTTTGCACAACGATAGCTGTAGCTATTCTTCATTAGAATTAGGGATATTACATAACATACTGTTTTTATTTTCATTTTGAGGCGAGACAATTTCTTAGACCAGAAATGGGCATTGTCCTTTCTTATACTGAGAGGTAGCCAAATCACGCCCATGTATGTTCCGCGGTTTGACGTAGTAGTTTCCGAGTTATTCAACATTTGAAATTGTATGGAAAACATTCTAATGGCCTACCGCATTATTTTTTGTGCGCAAATACAAGTACATAATTATCACAAAGATTGTACTTACTACAAAATTAACCGATTGAAAAAGTCGATATTTTCCAATACAACTTTAAAAGTGGAATAACTCGGAAACTAAAAAAAATCGCAGAACATACATGGGCGTGATTCGGATACTCCTCAGTATAAGGAGTTATATTTTTCTTTAGAAGGTCACTAATTGGGCCACCCTGTACAGTGGGCGATTTAATATTTATGTAATATAACTCTCACACTACATACCAGATTATCGTAACGACGGGATTGTGGTACGTACAACAAGAAGGTGAAATAAACCTAATCATAATGTATATTTGTAAGTAGGTAGGTAGGGGAGACTGGGGACACTTGATCCCCCACTTTGATTTTGTGATCTCATGAATACATTTTTTAACATATCTAAACCGTATTTACACTAAACAATGCATAATTTAATCAACTACCATTTGTGTATGTGTAGTTAGGATAATACCATAGTTATAAAAGTTATTGAAAGAAAACTGGTAAAACAGGTTTGCACCATGTGTCCCGTATATAAGGGAGAAATGATCCACCTAGTTGGATGACTTGATCCGCCCCGGATCAAGTCTCCCATAGTATGGGAGACATGGTTTTGTTTATTAAATAGGTGAGGATCATGTGTTCCATAGTCAGGACACGTGGGACATTACGTAAAAGTAAATGACAATTTTATCAAGTTTAGTTTTGTTTTATCTCCCAAATGTAGTCTAAAAATTTACAAGTACACTTAATGTAATGAATAACCGTTTATAATCGATAATATAACGAAAAAAAAATTGAACTTTTATAGCAGTCTTAGATCATGTCTCCCATAGGAAAAATACATTAGTGATAAAATGCTATCAGATTAAAATATTATTTAAAAATGGTCCATACAGCCTGAATAAACACGAAATTTAATCAATCAGTCCTGATTACAATTTTCTTACTAACTGTTCCCCATAAGGGACACTTGATCCTAGGATCAAGTCTCCTTTAAAAATGTACCAAGTCTCCTTGTAGTATGTGGCCAGGAATAATAACAAAAGAAATTTTTACTTTATATAAACGTTATTCTTTAATAAAACTCACTGCTAATGAAATATCCCTAATAATGAAACGGTTTCTCTTGCTAATTTTCACTTTTTGTAATAAATAAAAGCCTGCAAATACTCATAAAATGATCTTGCGCCGCTAACGAATACATAAAGACCTGTCATTTTGAAACATGAAATAGTTGACACATATGACTGCGAAAAAAAGTTTGCCCGTACAGTAGACAAAAAGTTTTGCTAGCATTAATACACATAGCTCTGGTAGATTTTCTGGAAATTAAAAGTACCATGTCTCCCACAGGGATCAAGTGTCCCCAGTTTCCCCTACTTAGTTATAGTTAACCTAACTAAAAGGCAATAAAATCATAAATCTTACCTTTAATTTGATCCAAAACACACCATCACATCGATTTACAGAAATTGACGCACTTTTATTTTAAAGAAAAAATCTTTTATATGTCACTGCCAGAATAATTTAAAATTGTCTAACAACTGGACAACAACCTCACACAGACGGCGAACCAAAGTAATTGTTATTAATTCACCAACTTATTGAATTACTTTATTTAATTATATAATTCGACTAACTCAAGCTAATGTGTGAACTAATGGAGTCTGTGCCGCGATCTGGCTGCATAAGTCTGAAAACATGTGCGTGTCTCGAAAAAACTCAGGAGTTTCGGTGACACCCCTGTATCTTTGAACACTCGATTATCACCCCTAAAGTAGTCCCTATAAGACTTAAAATGCCTTCGCTTCATCTTAAAGTCTGCCAGTAAGCCTTGCTAATGAAAATGAGTCTTATTGTAGCAGCAAATAATTTCATTTTCCTTTCAACACAACAGCACTGGGAGTCACCGATGATTCTAAATTCGAAACGCTGCAACCGAGAGGCGTGGCTGTATGCGAACCCACCCACAGCCTGAAGAAAAAAATAAGTAACTTTTTTTTACAGCGGATAAAGATTTCGGCGGCAATAATTGAGACGTCACTGTGTATTATTTATAATGGCCAAGTTGTAAATTAAAATAAAGCGGAGCTGTAATTGGTTGTGATGAGTTTATGTTGTAAGAGCGGCGGATGGGGAAATTAGAGTTTAACGATATTTAGGTACGATAGTTTGGAAAAAGAAGTGCTTTTGACGTCCTGCTTCAGCCGAACCGGCCCGAACTTGGCAAAAGTATTAACTTTGGTGTGAAAAGAAATACCTACTACTGACCTACTTCTATTGTGATTTTGTGAAAAGCCCAGTCGTGGAGTTAAAATAGGTACGCATTTTTTAATATGACATCAAAGATTTTAGCGCTAGTTGTCATATTTCATACTTACAATGTGAATTTCCACGATTCCTTCTTTCTTTTGCGATTTTTATACTTATGACATCAAAGATTTTAGCGCTAGTTGTCATGTTTCATACAATGTGAAATTCCGCGATTTCATCTAGATTTCTTCCAAACTTTTTTACCTCCTATCCGTTTTTATGCATTTGACAAGAACAAAACAACGGTCAAAAGATTCGGTCAACAATCTAGAAGATAAATATAATAAGGTGACGATGAAAACAATGAATAAGTAGAAACTAAATTGACTAGAAATCGCGAGACGCTTTGCAACTTTACGTTTCGTACGGATCACATTATTTGAGACATAATACCTAATGTTTATTTTGGAATAAATGTCTATGTCGTCCAATAGTGCGTATCACGAGGTTTCCTAATCATAACATCAATATTCTTTGTGCAACTTTTATCTTATATTAATTTTTTTTTATGCTATGATACGAAAGTGTCTCGATTTTTTTGATGAGGATGTTTTCAATGAACGAAGTAACTACGAAATTATCTACCTAACCTAAGTAGATGCTTCAAAACCGTATATTATTAGGTATTTTATAACTATGCTTTTTTAAAAATATTGTTTTTATTGTAGCATGCTTTGAAAATTTTACAGTCAACAGAAGTCGATAAAATAAAACATTGTAACGATCCAGCAAACCAATAAAATTAACCCACTGTTTATGAACCAAAGATCAAAATTAATATTATTATAATTTATTCAATAATAATAAAATTAGTACTTGAGTATGTAACCTAGGGTTTTATTTTTGAATTTTTACGTGCGAATTTCTGCTACCAATTGTGATGTTAATATGATGTAGGTAGGTACATATCTCACATTTTACTACACAAATCTCCTTATCAATTCACACATAACCTTACCTTTGAAAAACTCAAGTACAAGAAATGTTGATACAAGTGGCTAGACTTGTCGTTGCGGACTTCCGTATGAGGAATTGAATTACACCGTTTCAGAAATGAAGCTGCTTAAATTCTGAAGCATCCGTTCGTTGCGCCCGCGCCGGGAATAGAACCGGCGACCCGTCGCTTCGAATTAGTGTAAAACCTCGAAAAACGCCAGACGCTTGTGCCAGTAGCAGATACAGTATGTTTTTAGTATTCCACTGATATTTTCAGCAGAATATTACTTGTAACCGAATGTATTCTTTTTTTCTTTCAAAACTTAAAAGAGTTTAGTGATTTGTTAAATGTTTCTTAAATCTTTTACAGCAGAAACAATTTTAAAGTACCTAGTCCAATCCAATTCTACTCAACAAAAAGTTACAGTACTTCGTAGCCTCCTCGTAGCACCTGACGTAGCGCGCGCGTAGCACACCTTTACCTGTTGATATAATTTGTTGCTTTATCTGGCTTTATCATCGGTTTATCCTTAGGGCTTACCCAAAGCTGGCTTGCGCTTAAAAACACACAAAAGTTACATTAAAGCTTGACGTAGAGATACCTAGGTGAGTTTGAAACTATTTGTGGCATTGTGGCACATCCGTCCTATTGTTTTCAATCATGTTGGTACCTACTAACTAAACGAGACTGGCCACTACAGTTCTGAAAACTTATAAACAAAATAAAAAAGAAACTTGCGATCGTTCTATATTCAAATTCAAAAGCAAGCGCGCGAAAGTGTCATGGCGGCCATAATTGGGTTTGACAGTTGTCTGGGCGCGCACACAAGACAGCGCGTTTTCGGCCACGCGTAACCGCAACGCCAAACTGGCTAAACCTGGCTCGTTTTCTAATAATAATATACCCGAATTGACATTAAAGCAAATGTAATTCAATTTAAAGTTGTAATCTTGCCAATAGAATTATCGTATGTCGCCGCTTGTAAAGTTTAGGTGCTTGTTATTCTAGTTGATTAGCCAAAGTGATAATGAAGAGGGGCTTGTACGTATTACGCGTTGATTTTAAATATAAATGCTAGTGGCAAAGTGCTATCACGTACCTGCACTATTTTGCTATTACAGTGACAGATGAGACTGTTTGGATGCAATGCGTTTGCCAACAATTTAACTTTTAGGAGTAGGTCTAAAGATCATCAGATTATTTGACTCTACAATGTCGATATCTATATTCGTTCATAATATTCGCTATACAAGAATTTAAGCAGCATTTTTTCTACAAGTCATTGTACAGTGTATTAGAGTAAACAGAATTTCGTACGTATGAAACCTCGATCTTCGCTAAGTATCCATAATATTAGTAAAAATGTAGAGTAGACCCAAGCCACTAAGGGATTCGCTGCTTTAATCTGTAGATTTACTAAAGTTACAATATAAGTACCAACCTGAGTATGTTTATTTATCTTTATTTCTTTTCGTTTTATTTCAAACCCTCCCAAAAGTCCTGGAAGAACGTTTTTAACCTGGCGCCTAAACTTCCATGACTTCCGTTACGTTACGATTTGCGCGGCCCGTTACCTGCGAAACAGAACCCTATTAAAACTTTTACACTCGTGAACACACGAGTAGTAGGTATACGATGAGGCGAAAAAAAAACGTTAAAATATTTTGTCTTTATGAAGTGTTTTACCAAGTTTTGCTTAATTTTTTCTTAAAATGACTCTCCCAAAATTCCGGAAGGAATGTTTTCTTCGGGCACTTTTTAACCTTCTAAAATTGTACGCGTAAACATCACCACCACCGAAATCGCTGAGTAGCTAATTATTCTACGGAGCAGACTTTTTATGGCCTTAGAATAAACGATTTTCGTATTATACTTACTTAAACAAACCTGAAAATGCTTTGTCATTGATATTTTTTTCACATAAAATTAAGTAGGTACCTACCTATCCTACGTAACATTTTCTAGTCGCAGTCTGACATGACAGGTCACGGTCTGGTAGCATTGACACTGACAGCCGACTGTCGGCAGTGAGGGGGCTTGAATGTAACCGATATCTGCGTACGCGCAGACGCCGCCGCCGCGCCGCCGGCAGCGATCGCGGGGTGGTCGCTATTTACGAAGCTTCGCCGAAATCCACCCAGTGCGATCTGCAAGATACATGGATTGGGTTACCACAAACTGAATGACGGCGTTTTGCGAGTTTTTTACCACGCAACATTACCTACGTGCTACATAATTCAAAGTAGTTTCTCCCGTACAGAAGCAAACACCTT
This sequence comes from Phthorimaea operculella, assembly GCA_024500475.1. Taxonomy (NCBI): domain Eukaryota; kingdom Metazoa; phylum Arthropoda; class Insecta; order Lepidoptera; family Gelechiidae; genus Phthorimaea; species Phthorimaea operculella. Next base: position 675,351 of record JANFCV010000186.1, on the reverse strand, counting down.
TTTCGAAAACCTTATCATCCTTATCATCATTGGTACAAAACTTTTTTCAAACTAGGGCATCGCTGGACTATCGCGTGTAGATTGACATGAGAATTTAAAAGTATCTAAGTACTTAATCAGTACATAGTTTAAAAAGAAATCGCTTTTTGTGTTTTTCACTCCTCCTGAAACATGCAACGGATATTGATGTGATTTTTTGTAATAGGTAGGTAATAGGCAGAATAATTCAAGAGGAAGGTATATGTGTATGTACTTTAACACATGTTGGGAAAATGATTTTTTTTCCCGCGGGAAAATGAGTGGTAGTGGACGAAACCACTAACGAGCCGCTAGTAAAAAAATAAAACACAGTATGTTGATCCTTGTCACCTCATAATAATATTATGCCGCACAAGATAATCAGCAGCGGCAAGTTATTTTGAAACATGCTAATCTATTTTAGTTTCAACAACATCGTCTACTTAACTGTAAACCATATTACCGCTAAGTATCTGTTAAGAGCGTCAAAAAACAGTCTTCAGACGGGCTCTACAAAAAAAGGGCTTGTCAAAACGTGCCCACATGATCTTTAGCCCCTAGGGACTGTCATCGGTAAAGAACAGAGAGAAGGACACACACAGGTTGACAAGCAGATGTGTTAAAAAACAAAAACCCACCTGCGGTAATTTCGAAGTTGTTTAAACTTTCGCAGTCACACATAATGACTTAAATATTTTATTTTAAGATAAAAATCTGCCATCGTGAATTGTCACTCGCGCTGCTGAGACAATTCTAACAACACCTCATTGTGAAGATCAGCCCAGCCGTTTAAGCTGTGAAAACGATTTGATACCCACATACTTACATACAAACGTCAAACATACATAATTACATACTCTCGAAAAATATAAGCCTTCTTCTTAGGCAATCGGGTAAAAAGACTGCAGTTCTTTGACTGTGACAGGCACTTAAGACATCAGATGAAAAGATAAAGTTAAGCTTTAAAAAAGTGTCAAAGTTTAACGTTATTATCGTAGCCGTAAAAAAGTTAAAAGTTAAAGCCGAATGTTTTTGATTATCCAGTAGTTTGTGGGCACAAATTATGAATTTCCTCAGGAAATATCCAATTTGGAATTATTTTTATCTCGAGTGTGTTTTGTAGGATAAGATTTTGTGTCACAATGTAAAATTATAAGTAGGTGATTTTGATGAAAATTTTTTAGATTGCCGCCGCACCCAAAAATTGAAAACGGAACCATATTACTTAGACTACGCTGTCTGTCTGTCCGTCTGTCCGTCAGTTACCAGGCTGTATTTCATAAATAGTAATAGCTAGAGAGTAGAAATTTTCCCAGTTGTCGAATTTCTTTTGCCGCTATAATAACACGTACAAAAAATTTGAATAAAATAAAAATTCAGGAGGGCTTGCATACAAAACTGTTTGCCAGATCTTGCTATGATGGTTCGGAGGTCCATAGATAAAAAAAGCGCAAGCAATCAAAGTCAAAGTTTTTGTTGACAAAACCACACAAAACTATGTTGTTCGTTGATGTCTTAATAACTGTAAATGTTATATTTTGACTTATTAATGAGTGTTCTCCACGGTGTGGTCCGCAGGCATGCATTAGTCCGGGACGCGGCCAATAATCCGTGGACATTGTCATTTGTCAACACGTCATCCGGTATGGTGACCATGATACTTGTAAATATTAGGACGGTACGAAAAATAAATTATATACTGAACTGTTACAGTAAGGCCGTTCGAATATGCCATATTTGACAGCTGTCAAAATCATGTCATTGCTACGAAACAAGGGCTATTTTTCTGTGTTGACATTGTTCTAGTATGGGTTGGACAGCTGTCAAATATGACCAATTTGAACGGCCGTACTTTAGCGCTTTCTACCCATCCTCAAGTTTCCTGTAGATCCATAGGTAAAAAAAAACCGCAAGCAACCACAGCCAAAGTTTTTGTTGACAAAACTATGTTGTTCGGAGATGTCTCAATAACTGTAAATGTTATATTTTGACTGATTAATGAGTGTTCTCCACGGTGTGGTCCACAGGCATGCATTAGTCCGGGACGCGGCCAATAATCCGTGGACATTGTCATTTGTCAACACATCATCCGGTATGGTGGCCATGATAGATGTGAATATCAGGACAATACGAAAAAATAAAAAATAATTTGATATAATCTAGCTGTTAGCGTTCTCTACCCATTCTTGAATTTCCCGTATTATAAAATATAGCCCTAGAAATAAAAAAAAGCGCAAGCAATCTTAGCCGAAGTTTTTGTTGACAAAACTATGTTGTTCAAAAGAACGTAAATGTCATATTTTGACTTATTATAGTACCAAATACAAATACAAATACAAATACAAAATAATTTATTCAATGTTGGATACAAAAAATATCACTTATTGATAGTCATTACAAAATAATGATAAGTCATTGTAAAAAAAAGAAAATTGAATGACACAATTTTCTTTTTCTTATAACAATTTTGCGGTCCTAGTATAGACGCGGCTCGGGCGGGATAAAAAAATAAAATAAAGGCACTGCCTCGGGGCTGGCCAGGCTAACCACACGGCATGTAAATAGAATTAAATTCAGATAACATAAAACAAAAAAGTTACATGCTTATAATTAGCCGGACCCCCTGGACAGGAAAACCCCCCAAAAACCTGCCCAGAAGTGCTCCTATTCTAAATTTACAATCGATTAGACCCTATGCTACCCTAGCTAAGTTTTAAAAATAAATAAACAGTAATAAGTCAAAAACGGCTGAATCAATAATGAAATAATAATAAATTACAGTAGATAATTCTAACTGATTCGTCTGTGAAATTTATTTTAAACATTGGAAAACTACTCCCATGGAGATTTATCTTGCATATAATCTGAAATATCATAATAACCTTTCTTGTACAGTTTTTGTTTTATTACTGGTTTAAATTTATTTAATGGTAAGTCTTGAATATGTTTTGGAAGCTTGTTATAAAAGCGTATACAATTTCCCTTAAACGATTTGCTTACTTTACTAAGCCTACTTATGTGCGTAGCTAGTTTGTCTTTATTTCTAGTATTAAAATTATGTCGATCACAATTTTTCTTGAAAGTGTCAATATTGGCTTTAACATACACTAAATTTTCATAAATATATTGTGACACTAATGTTAATATGTTGATCTCTTTAAATTTTTCCCTTAAGGAGTCTCGAGGCCCTAATTTATAAATTGCTCGAACAGCCCGTTTTTGCAGAACAAAAATGTTTTTTACATCCGCAGCATGGCCCCATAATAATAAACCATAAGACATTAAGCAGTGGAAGTAACTAAAGTAAACTAGTCTAGCAGTATCTACATCAGTGAGATATCTTATTTTTTAATTGCGTATGCTGCTGAACTCAGTCTCTTCGACAATTTCTCAATATGTGGCCCCCATTGGAGCGAGGCGTCCAAAGTTATACCTAAAAACACTGTTGAGTCGGCAAGGTTCAACTTTTCATCCTTTACCTTAATAATTGTGGAGCTCGGTTTGACGTTTGGTAATACAAATTTTACACATTTAGATTTCTTTTCATTCAATAGCAGGTTATTTACTGTAAACCAATTAACTACTTCGATTATAGCGTTGTTCACGTCGTCATAGTTGAGTTGTTGCCTCTTTACTCTAAAAAGTAATGAGGTATCGTCGGCGAACAAAACTATATCATGTTTTTCTTTAACAAGATAAGGTAAATCATTAATGTATACAAGAAACAGGAAAGGACCAAGAATCGAACCTTGTGGGACGCCCATGCTTATGTTAGATCCTGATGATCTTTCACCATTGACCTCAACCTTTTGGATTCTGTTGTTCAGATAAGATTCCAAAAGACTAAGAGCCTGATCTTTTACGCCGTAGTGACTTAGCTTCCTGACAAGAGTTTCATGATGGACACAATCAAACGCTTTGGACAAATCACAAAATACACCTATTGCATCTTGAGATTCCTCCCAGGCATCGATTATATGGTTGATGAGGTCAACACCTGCGTGAGTAGTAGAACGACCCCGTGTGAAACCAAATTGCTGTAAATGCATCAAGTTATTACGATAAAAATGTCCTTGTAATTGATTTAGAATAACTTTTTCAAAAATTTTACTAAGTGTTGGTAGAATAGATATAGGTCTAAAATTAGTGGGGTCAGTAGTACTACCGGCTTTAAACAGCGGAATAACTTTGCTATGCTTCATCAAGTCAGGAAACTCGCCACTGTCAACACATTCATTAAATATACATGCTAGACATGGGGCGATACAATCAATTATAGAACTTATAATCTTAACAGAAAGACCGTGAAGATCTGAAGTCTTTTTCATTTGTAAAGTTTTAAATACTTTGATAATTTCTATATTACTGACATGGCGGAATCTAAAATACTTGTCACAAAGGCCTACATTTTCTTTCAGAACAGATTCAGCGAGATCGGGGCATGAATTTAATGATTTGGTAGTCAAAACTGGAATATCGGTAAAAAAGTTTTCAAAAGCCTGAGCTACTTCTGAATTTGTATTTTTTATTTCATTATTTATCATGAGTTTAGATTTTCCAGTTTCGTTATTGACAAATTTCCAAGTGGTTTTTGTTACGTTGGTGCTATTTTTAATATTATTTTTTATGAAGTTAGACTTAGCTACTGTACAAACCTGCTTAAAAGTTTTTGAATAACGTTTTACATATTCAGCAAAAGATTTTGATTTATTATATGACCTTTCATCATACAGATCGTACAATTTTTCTCTACTTCTATGAATTCCTATCGTGGCCCAATCACTGAATAATAATTTTGTGTTAACTTTAATTTTTTGGATTTAAATACATTGTCATATTCTGCTTTGGCAAGACTAAATACTGAGTTATATAATTTATTTGGATTTTCATCATATTGTAATTCAGGTAATTTTTGTATGATATTTTCTCTGTAACGATTTAACCTAGTTTCGTTTACCGGTACACATGTAATATCTTGTTTAGGTGCCTTTTCAATGTTAATTTTGAAAGTAGCTAGCTGACCAGTATGGTCAGAGCTTAATTTGTTTATAACAGACGCCGCCCCATTTGTTTATACCGTCATTCGAATAGGCTATATTTGACAGCTGTCAAACTCATACTAGGATACAATGTCAAAAAAGAAAAATAGGCCTTATGTCATAGCATTAACATGATTTCTATCAATAGTGGCCTATTCGAATGACGACGGTACTATAATGAGTGTTCTCCACGGTGTGGTCCACAGGCAGTCCGGGACGCGGCCAATAATCCGTGGACATTGTCATTTGTCAACACATCATCCGGTATGGGGGCCATGATACCAGTAAGTATCAGGACTACAGCACACTACACGAAAAAAAAAATATCGAACTGTTACAATAAGGCCGTTTGAATAGGCCAATTTGACAGCTGTCTAAATCATATTATTGCTACATTATTGATCCAAATGACACAAGGGTTATTTTTCTTTGTTGACATTGTTCTAGTATGAGTAGGAGGACAACTGTCAAATATGACCTACACGAATAGCCGTACTTTAGCGTTGTCTACCCATTCTCGAGATTCCTGAATGTCCATAGATATAAAAAGCGCAAGCAATCATAGCCAAAGTTTTTGTTGACAAAACTATGTTGTTCGGAGATGTCTCAATAACTGTAAATGTTATGTTTTGACTGATTAATGAGTGCTCTCCACGGTGTGGTCCACAGGCATGCATTAGTCCGGGACGCGGCCAACAATCCGTGGACATTGTCATTTGTCAACACATCATCCGGTATGGGGGCCATGATACTTGTAAATATCAGGACTACACGAAAAACGCATAAAATAATTTGATGCCTATAGGTATCTAGCTGTTCGTCCTCTATCCATTCTCGAGTAAGCAATCATAGCCAAAGTTTTTGTTGACTAAACTGTGTTGTACGGAGATTTTTTAATAAAGGTCAAAATAAAGAACAAGCGCGGCAGCGTTGTACTGCGCCGTCAACGTGACAACGTCGTTCATAGTATGACTGGTTTGTGTGGGGATACCAGAAAGACCGGGCGGCACGCCGCGACTCGCCCTCCATAGTATGGACGACGCTGTCACATTGACTCATTGAGTAACTGTAAATGTTATATTTTGACTTGTTAATGAGTGTTCTCCACGGTGTGGTCCACAGGCATGCATTAGTCCGGGACGCGGCCAGTAATCCGTGGACATTGTCATTTGTCAACACATCATCCGGTATGGCGGCCATGATACTAGTAAATATCAGGATACGTCAAAATTAATATGGTTTCACGAACTAAGGTTGTAAGAAGAGTTCGAAATGTTAAGGGTCTTCTGATGATCACTTTTAACAGATTAACTAAAAATAAAAAAGGCAAAACATTTCAATTGTTGTGGAGTTCTGTTCTATAGCAAACAGCATTGTAGGTTTGTTAATTTAATAGTGTCCGTTATATAATTTTTTATATTAAGAAACGGTGCCAATATCGTCGGTAAAAGATTTTCGGTAAATATATGAATTGGACAAAGTAAATTTATGAATTCATCAAAAGTACCCAATTTATTCTCTTCCGTTTTCTTCCTCTAAAATATCCTCAAACACACTTAAAACCATGGTCACTGTGGTACACTCTTCGGCATAATTACGGCAACTCACTGGCACCATACATCACGTGTGCTCCTCACGCGTGTAAAACCACAAATCAGAGAAACGGAGCGCGGGGCACCTATACAGATGGCTCACTCAGTATTAGCGACGAATTTGACGCTCACAGACTTTAACTGAAATCTCAGAGGAACTCAAGGTAACTAAGAAGATGGTTGCCCCGAACGTCATATTTCTTGGATTGAAATTAGCTCAGAATCATATCACGTTCTTGTACAGGGTCCAAAAAAAAATCTAGACTCTGGCTGGACATCCTAACTAAGCTACCATAATAGCAAAAAAATATGTACAAATATTTGAAGAAAAAAATTGACCTCTCAATTATGTACTAATTTTGCTGCCTGATAGAGCATTTTGTATGGGAGGTTCAATTTTATTGTTCAAATATTGAACTATTTTTTTTTGCTATTATGGTAGCTTAGGATGTCCAGGGTCTACATTTTCTTTGGACCACGAAAGCCGGGACATCCTGTATAAGATTTTGCTGTTGTTTCTCTTTGCGATTATTGACAGTAGCAACCCTGGCTGTGTAACAAGTGTCAATCGCGAAAATCCTAAATAGGATCCAGTGAACCTTCTGTAAACTCTCTATTTTGTGCCGCACGCATGTACAGCAGCGATCGGCTCCACTTGCGCCCGGATTCCACCAACAATTACCGTGCGCGTACGCAAATAGACGGAACGGTAATTGATGATTGATTCCCAGACAGATTTGGATTGTGTTGTTTCTTAGAATGTCTTATTTAATGTATCCCACTCGAAAAGAAAAAAAGAGTTCAGATTTTGCTGGCTCAGTTAGACATAAAAATGAATTTTTGGAAAGCTCGGGTTATTCCAATCTGCCACCCCAGCAATCTACCACCAAGGCTGATTTCTTGGAAACGTATGTCAATAGGGTGGATTGCTTTTCCAATCTATCCCCTCATTATTGTGTCCATCTTATTGTGTCAGATTATAACCCCGAAAACTTGCTTTACTAAAATACTGCTACTAGTCTAGGTACTAGGTAAATAAATAATATAGGCTGTTTCGGCGTTCGATTCTGAAATCCTGAATTTATGCGTGATTGAGAAAAGTTGCTTCCTAACACATATCCGATTTAAACAACTAAGTTCATATCCATTAAAAGATGATAAAAGTTTCAATCATTCGCAGTAGTTCCATAAAAGATGATAAAAGTTTCAATCATTCGCAGTAGTTCCATTGAGTTTATATGGGTCTCCGCTTTTTGTGTTTGCACTTCAGACCTCCTATCCTACCTATAACAGTTCCTTCCTCCCAAATTAGCCCAATTACAGTCCTGCCCACATGTTCGAGCATAAAAACGTCTCTACACGGTACATTCGTCATGTTCGGTTCCGGCTCATCGCACACCACTCCTGTGTTGACGGGTGTGCAGTGTACAAAATTTATGTGGTATTTCACTACCCTGCCGGGTAGGTAGGTCCCGATTTAGCATACAATGCTGGTTATTCCATGAGTCTTCTTCAGGTACTTCTGCATTGTTTCCTCAAGACTGAGGGTCGCGACCATTAAAAGCAGCCCCAGAGATGATTTTGCCTCTAAGCCACTATACATATACCTATCCTGTGACAAGTGCATCGCCTGTTGTGTGTTGCAGCCGATTGCTTTGGCATACTATTCAAATTCAAGCCTGCCTCGGCTCTTCCCGCTTCTCGCCGTTCGCTGCCAGATCTACAACGTGTTACAAAACAACCAATAAAGCTCCCATACAAATTGAGTTCATTTATATGGGAGGTCCAAATTTTTTTTTCATATTTCGACCCATGTTGACCTCCTTTTAGCTTTATTGGTTGGGAAAAGTTGACCTCCTTTTAGCTTTATTGGTTGTTTTGTAACATCCAGTATACTCGTAACATTTTTCATATATCACTACGAGTATTCTCGAAACATGTTAAGATTGTCGGGCTCTAGTAGTCGTAGTAGTAGCTCTAGCCAAATGGCCAGGAAAAGTATCTATGAGTGGCATTACCTTAAAGTCCAGATAACCATCAATGTATACCAAATAGGGCACGACGAATCGTGTAGTTTGATCAGTGCTGTAGTTGCAAAATTAATGGGCTGCTTGTGTAACGGGGCGTTCGATTCGCAACGCGTGCACATCCGGAAGTCGAGGCGCCAGGTTAAAAAACGTTCTTCCAGGATTTTTGCGAGGATATTTTTATTCCGTGTGGTGCCGGCTTAGAATAGCATCACCCCTATTCTACTCGTTGGTGTCGTAAAAAGCGACTGAGAGATAATGAGGGTACGAGTATGAGCAGCAGCGTTTCCTGTGAGTGCGACATCTTGTACTGAATTTTCCAATACGCCTCCTGCCAAGCGTGGCGAGTAGGTTGCGCAACATCACCTGGGAGGTTCGCATCCAGTCAAGGACCTGTCCTGTTGTTTCAGTTCTTCTAAAATTATGTGATAGGTAGACATTCTGCAGACTGATTTGCGATTAATTTGATGCTTACAAAACCATAAGTTTGCAAATAACTTTCTAGGCAACAAAAAAGTTGGTTTACTATAGAACAAAATTTGTTGGGTTGCAGGTTGCAGTCACCATGATCAAACAAACCCACCCCTTTCTCTCTTCTTTATCCCGTCGCACATAATTTACATACTAATCAAAACACTAAGTTTATTATTACCGTTCGTTCCTACCACTTATTCACCCCGCTGTAACCATAATAAATCGAATTGAATCAGCAACTCGTTTAGCCAGAGATTTCAAAGCTTCGAAATTTGTCCTGACAATATTTATGGCGACAGCGCGGGCGCAGCCGTGGAATGATCAAAGGAAGTCCTCGCCGCGATTATACGAATCTAGGGACATGTTATGCCACAAAATAGGGAGATGGCGCGCGTGGCGCCTTTACGGATGGCTCACTCAGTACCTACTACTAACTTTTACCAGAATGAACTGGAATCTTAGAGGATTTCAAGGTGACTAAGAAGATGGTTGCCACGAATGACATATTTCTTGCATTAAAATTGGCTCAGAATCTTCGTATTGAACCATGGCTATGTAACAAGTGACAATCGTGAATAAATGTAAGCCGAGTCTCTTGCTCATGTGTTTTCCAAACAAACGATAAAACGAAACACCAAACAACGATATACATTGCGGGGGTCTTATAGGAATCTGAATGGGCACGACAAGCAGTCCAGACCCGAGTTAAGAGAATGTTCAATATCCGGGACTAAAACCAGTTCTAAAACCTATAGGTACCAATAAATAGTACGTAAAAAGTACGAGTACCTACTCGAACATTACATCACCAATGGCGTGTGTGAGTAGGTACTATCTATATACGTACTATTTATTGGTAAATAGGCACTACCTGCCATTCTAACATAAAAAAAAACATCGTAAAAATTACTTCAATTTCAATAGATTTCACAATTGAAATTTTAGACTTGCCATAAAAATGCCGATTTGCTGTTACAAATTTACTATGGGAGGCCAAAACTCTGATATGCTACCGTCACTACTAAAAATTTCAACATACCTATACATTAAGTAGTAGGTATTTTTTATCATTAATTTTGCGTGTTATGTGACGGTTGTAGCGACACATCTTCGTCTTTGTGGTTAATAACACATCTTCAGTTTTCCGACACAGGGTGCGTATGCGCAAGTGTGTCTAGAACATGGAGGTCGCATTGCTCCTTTGGGGATCGTAAAAAAACTTTGTATGTTTTGTAAGTGATATTTTATTGCTAACCTTTTCTTTTGGTCTCAAGCCGAAAGTTGAAACAGAAGCTGATTATTTGAGTCTATTTTAAGTTTTGCAAAAACTAAATAAGAGGGGATAGATTAAGTAGCTCTAGTGGTAAGAGCTGAGAAAATAAATCCAGTACGTTAAATTTTTAATTTTTTATTTAATAAACTTATTTACAAGTCGTAGGTCTTTGATAGTCGACATGAAACTGTTTTCAACAGCTAACGAAAAAGTTTTTTCACTGAAGGGGTGAATGAAGTCACTGGCGGAAAACATCAGTTGATAGTGGTTGCTCCGCCACAGAATTTTCTAGAATCGTGTAGTCATCTAGATAGGTCGTTTTCTGGTCAAAAGAGCGCGTGATCAATAACTGTAAGTAGCATTCTCATCAGGGTGGTCGGTAGAGTCTGTAGTGTCAGGTTCGGTGGCAGACTCAGCGCTGGAGTCGTCCCAAGCGCCGGGGCAGTTGTAGTGACGGTTGAGTCGGAGCCAATCCTTGTCGGTGATGTAGAGACGCTGGCCCATCTCTCCTTCGTGCTCCTGTTGGTACAAGTTAAAGAAAATTAAAGATTAAACCCATGTCGGTTTCAAATCTAATTGAAAAGGGATAAAAATGTAGCAATCCCTAGCTAGTTCTCAATAATATTCACCAATCCAATGTAAACCGATATTGGTTTTAGAAAATGCAGTTTCCTCACTTCCGTTGCTGCGCATTTTAGCGCATCCGTAAAGAATTCGTCGGTCAAATAATCGAAATTTTGAGAGACTTTTTACTATTTTATATATTTAGTAATTATGGTACTTTTTAGGGTTTCTTAGTCTGTCTGTATCAAAATATCGGGAAAGGCTAGAGTGAAATGACAATGTGGTTCTACTTCTAAATCTACATTTGGTGTACAAACCTGAAGGGCGACGATGGTCTTCTCCCCGTTGACGGAGAAGGCGTAGGCGCTGTAGTGCATGCAGCTCACGTAGTCGTACTCGATGTCCAGGTTCGACACCAGGTCGGGCGAGTAGATCTCCAAGTTGTTCTATTTCTCCCTAAGTGGCCGGACAGTGTGGGCATCTAAAACAACATTTGCTGCACAAACCTGAAGGGCGACGATGGTCTTCTCCCCGTTGACGGAGAAGGCGTAGGCGCTGTAGTGCATGCAGCTCACGTAGTCGTACTCGATGTCCAGGTTCGACACCAGGTCGGGCGAGTAGATCTCCAAGTTGTTCTATTTCTCCCTAAGTGGCCGGACAGTGTGGGCATCTAAAACAACATTTGCTGCACAAACCTGAAGGGCGACGATGGTCTTCTCCCCGTTGACGGAGAAGGCGTAGGCGCTGTAGTGCATGCAGCTCACGTAGTCGTACTCGATGTCAATCGACACCAGGTCGGGCGAGTAGATCTCGAAGTTGTTCTATTTCTCCCTAAGTGGACGGACAGTATGGACTAAATCTAGATTTGGTGCACAAACCTGAAGGGCGACGATGGTCTTCTCCCCGTTGACGGAGAAGGCGTAGGCGCTGTAGTGCATGCAGCTCACGTAGTCGTACTCGATGTCCAGGTTGGACACCAGGTCGGGCGAGTAGATCTCGAAGTTGTTCTATTTCTCCCTAAGTGGAAGGACTGTTACTACATTTGGTGCACAAACCTGAAGGGCGACGATGGTCTTCTCCCCGTTGACGGAGAAGGCGTAGGCGCTGTAGTGCATGCAGCTCACGTAGTCGTACTCGATGTCCAGGTTCGACACCAGGTCGGGCGAGTAGATCTCGAAGTTGTTCTATTTCTCCCTAAGTGGACGGACAGTGTGGACATCTAAATCTAGATTTGGTGTGCAAACCTGAAGGGCGACGATGGTCTTCTCCCCGTTGACGGAGAAGGCGTAGGCGCTGTAGTGCATGCAGCTCACGTAGTCGTACTCGATGTCCAGGTTGGACACCAGGTCGGGCGAGTAGATCTCGAAGTTGTTCTATTTCTCCCTAAGTGGACGAACAGTGTCTAGAAACCTAAATCTAGATTTGGTGCACAAACCTGAAGGGCAACGATGGTCTTCTCCCCGTTGACGGAGAAGGCGTAGGCGCTGTAGTGCATGCAGCTCACGTAGTCGTACTCGATGTCCAGGTTAGACACCAGGTCGGGCGAGTAGATCTCGAAGTTGTTCTATTTCTCCCTAAGAGGACGGACATGCCGTGTGATGCCGGCTTAGAATAGCATCACCCCAAATACCCGTGGGTGTCGTAAAAAGCGACTAAGGGATATTCATCCAGGGATTGGGCAGCAGCGTTCCCTGTAAATGTAACATCATGGCACTGCGCTCGCCAATCTGCCTGCCAAGCGTGGTGAGTATGGCAATACCACCCGATAGGGGGAGGCCCATGTCCAGCAGTGGACTGTTGTGGCTGTTATGGGGCGGACAGTGTGAACATCTAAATCTAGATGTGGTGTACAAACCTGAAGGGCGACGATGGTCTTCTCCCCGTTGACGGAGAAGGCGTAGGCGCTGTAGTGCATGCAGCTCACGTAGTCGTACTCGATGTCCAGGTCGGGCGAGTAGATCTCGAAGTTGTTCTATGTCTCCCTAAGTGGACGAACAGTCTCTCTCTCTCTCTCTCTCTTCGTGTGGGACACCGAGTCATTCAACGACCCGATGAACCCTGGTGTCAGAGTTTTTCAACCGCCTACTGCAAGTAACAGGCCTCTGACATGGTTGTGTAACGACCGCCATCATATACAGCAACCGGGACCGACGGTTTAACGTGCCCATCCGAAGCACAGAACCATGTAACTTTTCGGACAATCAGGTGGTTCAACCTGCAATGTCCTAACCAGACTGGGAATACATTCACAAAGTGATAAATATCAACTTTGTGAGTAACCCCACCGGGATTGAACCCGGAACCTTCTGCGTGGCAGGCAGGCATACTAACCACTACGCCACATCGGCTGTCAGTGTGGATGTCTAAATCTACATTCGGTGCACAAACCTGAAGGGCGACGATGGTCTTCTCCCCGTTGACGGAGAAGGCGTAGGCGCTGTAGTGCATGCAGCTCACGTAGTCGTACTCGATGTCAATCGACACCAGGTCGGGCGAGTAGATCTCGAAGTTGTTCTATTTCTCCCTAAGTGGACGGACAGTATGGACTAAATCTAGATTTGGTGCACAAACCTGAAGGGCGACGATGGTCTTCTCCCCGTTGACGGAGAAGGCGTAGGCGCTGTAGTGCATGCAGCTCACGTAGTCGTACTCGATGTCCAGGTTTGACACCAGGTCGGGCGAGTAGATCTCGAAGTTGTTCTATTTCTCCCTAAGTGGACGTACAATACCATACCAGCCACAACAGTCGTAACGGGGGGTACTGCCATACTCACCACGTTTGGCAGGCAGATTGGCGAGCGCAGTAATAGATGTTGCATTTACAGGAGACGCTGCTGCCCATTCCCTGAATAATTATCCATTAGTCGCTTTTTACGACACCCACGGGTAGAATTGGGATGATGCTATTCTAAGCCGGCATCACACGGACGGACAGTGTGGAAACCTAAATCTACATTTGGTGCACAAACCTGAAGGGCGACGATGGTCTTCTCCCCGTTGACGGAGAAGGCGTAGGCGCTGTAGTGCATGCAGCTCACGTAGTCGTACTCGATGTCCAGGTTGGACACCAGGTCGGGCGAGTAGATCTCGAAGTTGTTCTCAGTTCCTGTTGCAAATAAACATCACAATGAGTATTTTCATGTGTTGCCTTAGAATGGCATCACCCAGACAAGGGTGTTGATATTTTCCAATACAATATGAACAACTGCCGTTGGTGGACACCAGGTTTGTTGGTGGCAAGACATGAACTTCATAGTACAGGTAAATAGTAAATCAACCCAAGACCCAAACCAACCCAAATAGAAGCAGCAATACACCTTCTTTGAGCAAGTCATCGTCCGTTTATTGCTTTGACGAGCTCGCTTAGCTCGGACTCAATTGGTACGTGTCTATTGGAATGATAAGGTCGCTTCGCTTGCAATATGTGAATATTATGGCATTATAATATATGTAGAAGTATCATCAGGATGGTCCATATCGCATGGGTTAGGTGCTGCTCCGTCGATTATATCATGAATTCACTTGTGGTCGCGTGGAACTAATAGGATTCGCCTGTCTGCCGGGTGCTGGTGGTTTTCTATCTGGAAACCATGACAGCGCTCCGGAGAGGTGACGCTTCCCCAGATTGATGTTGTCAATCTTGTCCCGGCGACTTTCTTCGAAAACAGCAAGGAGACGGCATGCGCCGTCACGGCCAGACTGACATGCGACCGTCCTCGGGCGCTTCCCTTGGGCACTGCAGCTCGTGGCTCTGTAACAATCACGCAAGCAGTCAACGCTCCATTTCAAAACACCCGCTCGTCCAACCTGACGAGTCCAGTTTGTCAGCGTGTAATCCATCAGTAATCACCACAAGTCTCAATCGTGTAATTCACCAATAATCCAAACAACCACCATGTGTCAGGACCGGCACGATCCAGTCTAGAACAGGATGTCCTTTCAACTAACCCCAACTGGGTGTGACCCAGCACGATCAGGTCTAGAACTAGATGTCCTTTCAACTAACCCCACCACCAGGGTGTAGCCTGGCACGATCCATTTCAGACCAGGATGTGCTATCAACTTAACCCACCTGGGTGTAGCCCGGCACGATCCACCATTAGACCTGGATGTCCTTTCGACCAGACACATACACTCCAAACGTTGAACCGGATGCATGTGTCCTTTCAACCAGCCGCTCTAAGCTGCATGGCTTGGTACGACATGACCCCTTCAACCACCACAGTAACCACCGCCGTCACGGCATCCAACCGTATTCATTTCAGTAAACAACAGTAACAGTCAAACAGTTCATAACAGCCAACCAACATGAATCTGACTCACCGGATAAAAATCACTAGACAAGACAACTTGACCGACAGGTACAAGGAATCCCACTGTACGATCACATGCTGCGCTTGAGTGACAACACGAATTTCCCCTTGGGCTCCCCGACTATCATTAGGATTCACCTCCTTTTTTGTTATATTCCTCAATTTCTTAGTGTTCAACCTTTCATGCATCGTTTTAATGGAGTAGAGCTTAGAATTCTATATAACTTGTAAACAAGTCTAATTATATCGGCATCGCCATCTTTAGGACCGAATTAGCAGCGTTACATCACAGGACAGCGTAATAAGGCCAACCAGTGGCTGTTGTGAAGTAGCTAACACTCGTGTTAATAGCCTTCAGGTTACTGAACATCTTAAGGGTAGTATTTTCGCATTTCATCAGACAATAGTAATGTAATGAATAGCCCTTGTAACAGTGATGACCCTTGATGGATAATTGAACTCAACATAGTACTGAAAAAAAAAAACATGTTTTACCAAAGCCCATGAACACGGTTGTGACCATCTGCCTTTCCGCACAAAACGCGTCGTAAAAGCTGTTTTTCCCAACACGCAAACTTGCATTAGCTGCAAGACTACTCTTAGTCAAGAACCAATTTTACTTCTTCTTCTTTTCGAGCGGAATATCGAGTCGTGCAACGACCCGAAATACCCTGCACCAATTTTTCAGTACTAACATTTTGGGTTTATTCTGCTTATTTTGCTTTTCAGTAACTTGAAAACTCATAGTTCTTAACAAATAAATGATTATTCCCATATTTATAAAAACCATTTGTAAGAAGTCAAGCAACAACTTTAGTTCATAGTTATTTAACTTTGGCATTGCAGCAAGTTGATGTAGGTACCTTACAATGGTACGAGCTCAAATTAGGGATACGGCTCGCGACCTCCACCGGACGGTCCTCATGGCACCAGCGACGACTTTGACGCTCACTGGAATGAACTGAAGTCTCAGAGGAACTCAAAGCAACCACGAACGTCATATTGCGTTTTTTTATTCGCCATATTTGGCCCAAGTATATACGTACAATGAAAGCGGGCAGCTTCAGTGCGCTGCTTGCGACCGAACCTTCAAATCTAAACTCGGTTTTTGAGTCACATTCGTGCTCACGAACAAAGAAGTACTTGACAGTGTGCCGCCGTCGACGGATACGTCTGTAGGGGCATCATCATCATCACGTTCTTGCATTGAAGCCGGCTCGATCACATCACGATCTTGCACCAGATCCACCTGCACCTCAACCCCGAGCTGAACCTAGCCATATTAAATTGCTGTAAAGGTATTTATTGAAATGGATAACTTAAAACATGCCATACTAAGTACCAATTTTTTTGGAAGAAGTTGTTATTTGTAAGATCCACATCTCTGACGACAGCCATCGAAGCTCCCGACATACTAACCACCACCCTAGCATTCCTCTCTCCGGTTTGTGCAACTTTGGTATTTGTCCCCGTTACCGTTTTACGAAGATGAAACTTTGTCGCATTTACAGTTATCGGCGTTAAAATTTTGCAACTGTATAAAAACACGGATAGAACACAGCAAGCATTTAAATTGAACACAACAAGCACACTCGCCACGCGTCGAACGTGACCCGTGCGTGACTGCAGCAACCATGGCTATGCAACAAGCGATCCCTCTGTAAACTTTCTATAGTACAAGCACCTACAAATCTAATATTTCTCCTTTATAGTTTCATTTAAGCAAACGATATGCAGCGTCTAAGATGCAGCAAAGATAAAGTTATGCCGTGGCAAGGGAACCTTCTGAAACTTCTACGCGTGCTGAGATACAATGCAAAATGCCACGAATCTTCACCCTCCTGAACGCCCAACTTCACACAAATAACATGTATTTGGAAAAAAAATATATATATGTATGCTCGCTCATAGCTCTAGCAATCCGATTTCAAATGTTAACTACCTAGTACCTAGTATAGAAATGGCACCACTAACATCCAAAAGGTTCCACCCATGTGGAGTCACGCGGCTCCAACTGACTCAGTTGCTTGCCGGCTCTTGAGCGCGTAAATTTTGTTTTAAAACTAAAACTAGCAATATCTCAATATGTTCATAACTTTTTTTTTTTTTTTAGGATAATTTTAGCAGAGACGCCATGTTGTGTCGCTTATGATAACAGACATGTGCGGTTACGCTGCATCTATTAGTTAGACCTAGTGCACAGAATATTGTTCCTATTGTAGTCTCTAGTACGTTATAGCTCTCTGGTTAACTACGAAGATTGCTGAAGTTGCAAAACGAAACGACGAATATTTAAAATGAGAAAGACGCAATATGTCTGAAGGTAAAGGAATGGATTTATCTGTGTTGTGATAATTTCATATCGGTAGGTTAGGATACAACATCATGCACGACTTATACAATCGGTTTAGTTCCATTTAGACGCGTTCCCATCGAAACACATCCCCACACCTTGCCATCGAGATACGATTTTAAATCGACACATTATAGTATATCTCTCTTGAATTGAAAAATTTCTGCATCGCTGTATTACTGTTATAGGTAAAATATCACGAAATCATACACCGCAATAAGTTTTAGACAATAAACAAACAGTAACAGCGAGCTGCATCTACGTTCAGTAAGGTATCAGCAATAATTTGTACCTAAAGATAGGTAGTTGTTGGCATAGATAGTCGAGAACGGACTCACTCATTCATTTTCAATTTACAGAATTTTGATAGAATTTCTGATTACTAAATTTTACGAAGATGTTTTTGTCTAAAATCACCGATGCATGATCATGATACAATTGGAAACGTCTCACCCGATGTAAACAATACTTTAGATGGGTCCACACAAGCATGTTTTACTAGTCAGCACACTAGCATCTAATCCTGCAGTATACGGTCCCCGTTTGCACGCAGATTAAACTTGCCGTATTTAGATTGAACATCTCTTAGTAGAAGCAGCGCGGCTGAAACATGTAACACAAGTTTTATTCAACGTAAACACCATAGAGCGAGAATCAAGAAAGAAAACAAAACGATCACATTTCCTTTGAAACTTCCTTAGGTAGCAGTCGGTAGGGATTTCCAAACACTCCTATTATTTTCCAGGGTTCCGTGCCCAGTTACTGACACTTCACGGTCAATCCATTCGTTGTTGTCACATACGGCTTTCGACAGACGATTCTTCTAATTTACTTTCTCTGAAAACCAGCACTGTGATGCTTCGCTATCCCGGCCGGAAAAATCATCATAGGTAATTTATTTTCTTCACGTGTAAACTGGCACCCTTGTCAGTGGGCGTAGTATTTGGTATCCCACTTCTGATGTAGAAGTATCATCAGGATGGTCCATATCGCATGGGTTAGGTGCTGCTCCGTCGATTATATCATGAATTCACTTGTGGTCGCGTGGAACTAATAGGATTCGCCTGTCTGCCGGGTGCTGGTGGTTTTCTATCTGGAAACCATGACAGCGCTCCGGAGAGGTGACGCTTCCCCAGATTGATGTTGTCAATCTTGTCCCGGCGACTTTCTTCGAAAACAGCAAGGAGACGGCATGCGCCGTCATATATATTATTACTTAACGAAAAGAGAGAAAAATGTGTGTTATACTGACCGGGACGGATGTTCTCCTGGACGATCTGCACGTACTCGTCGCGGTTCCAGGTGGACTGCATGTGGAAGAAGCCGAGGATGTGCAGCCACTCGTGCACGATGGTCGCGTGTCGGAAGCAGCCCACGCCGGGCGTGTTGCGCGCCACGTTGTACGTGTGCACGCCGCGGTCCGCCCAGTAGCCCACGTGAGCGAAGCACCCGCCGGCTCCACCCTGGACCAATTCAATTATTTATTAGGCGATTCTCTTACACTATATATTTTCCGACGTTTGATGTCCGGGAATAACAATATCCTATTTATCGGATACAATGGCAATGGTACACGGCACCAAAATAGCAGCTGTCATGAGTTGTCATTTTTATACTATAACTGCAAAGAGATTCGCAGTACCATCCGGTAAATGTGCGATTATCAAAGTCTAGCCTACCCAAAATCTTCCCCATTCACCCTCATTCTTCCGAGATGGTGATCTCTCTCTCTCTCTATGGGCAATTTGAGGTGCTGCAGATAGGTAGTATGTACCACGATTTGTAATTTCACCAACAGATCAACCTATTCATTTAAACGATCGACTTAAACTGGCTTTTCTGAGTATATGTATGAAAAAGCAATAAAAGTAGCTCTGTTAAATTGATTCTTTGAGATTGATGCGCTATTAGTAGAAGTACCTGTGTGTGTAGCCAAGGGAAACAAAAATGACAGTTGCCAGCCAGACCATCAGCCTGAATAGCCTAATGTTCCGATAACATTACCAAATTGACAGCATCTCAATGGGTGAGATTTTCTCAGGACCTTGAAGGTTGGTGTTACAGAGACAAGGCCTATACCCTGCAGTAAGTGGATGTAGGCTGAAGTTGATAGAAAGAAACTTACAGTGACGAGCGTGTAAACTCCCTCGTCAGGACGACGTTCGCGGAACTTGATGCAGGTGTGCTTCTCGATGTCAGCTATACCTTCCAATATGGCGGCCGTCTGAAGAGGTCCTGAAAAAATATGATTGTTTTTATATTTTGTACAAAAGGCAGACTCCATGCCACGCGATGTATTAAATCTATGTTCTCTACTATCTAACCAAGAACACAAATTTTAACGTCATACCTACGTATACCTATGTATTACGTAGTATTAAAGTAGGTGCGTAACATACAGACAAACGTATGGACTGACGTAACAATAAACATACTTATAATATTTTTAAGGATTAATTTCTACGTAATTAATGGGTACGTTTCCTGTGATATATCTTTTTGATAACGAAAGCGTCATTTCTAAAATACCCTTATCATCGTAATTAAAAGGGATTATCTGTTGATAATAAACTTACCGAGATTTTAATCAAATAAGTAATTAGCTAGCATGACAGTGACCCAGTTTTGTTTGTAAACAGGTACTACTTTTGGCGAGACATTGGTTGCCAAAACATAAGTATCTTGAATCGATTTTAGCAATAAGCCCGCCTTTGTGCATACAAGCTTTGAATGTTCTTGTTTTTTGCGCGCCGTTATATACGTAGCCAACCATGGGTTAAGCACTTGTGCCGAGTTTGCTACACCCTCTATATGCCAGTGTAGCCGGCCTTTGGATATTTATGCTGAACTTGCTGCACTCACTATATTCCGGCCTTTGGTTACGTACCTACTTGTGCTGAGCTTGCTGCACCCATTTTGCCGGCCTTGGGTATTTCATGTACTGAAATGTGCTCACTTTGCTCGCATTTTTGCCCTATGTACCTACTCTCCTCCCACTCATTCGAGGACAGTTTACCCGCAATTTGATCTTGGAAACTTAAATATATCAGGACAGTCAAGACTCACCGAATTCGCCCTCTGCGATCTCGTACACGACGGTGTTGTTGGGCCAGTGCGTGTCGGGCCAGGTGTAGGCGTTGCGGCCGCCGGTGGCGTACTGCATCACGAGGTGGTCGATCATCCAGTCGTCCAGGATGATGTCTCCCTCGAAGTAGCCGCTGTACCTAATGTCCTCCCACTCATTCGAGGGCTCTTTACCCGCAATTTGGTCTAGGAAACTTAAAACATCAGGACAGTCAAGACTTACCGAATTCGCCCTCTGCGATTTCGTACACGACGGTGTTATTGGGCCAGTGCGTGTCGGGCCATGTGTAGGCGTTGCGGCCGCCGGTGGCGTACTGCATCACGAGGTGGTCGATCATCCAGTCGTCCAGGATGATGTCTCCCTCGAAGTAGCCGCTGTTCTCCTCAGGGTTGGCTAGAGGGGACGAGCGTCCCAGCCGGTATTGGCCATCGCCTGTGAAGTTTAAGGGGTGATTTTAAGAAAGTTTATAAACGTTTACTTTACGTTTAGTAATTTACAGCAGGTTATAGGTAGCTTTACCTACATCGTCGACTCTCGTCAACCAACAGAACAAGCTGTCAGGTGGGGTATTTTCAAAACAGTAGAAACTTGCTTTAGCCACTCATATAGGTACTACTCTTTCCTTACGAATCAATTTACACACTGACATACCCATGACATTGACAGGAATGGATTCGAGTAGTAGGTGTGCCACATGTGTGGAATGGCTTATATAAAATCAAATTTCTATTGATTCAATAATAGGTATGTCTCCTTGTTGATATACTATGTTGTAGTAAAGAGAAATCACTATGGAACTTATAGAAGATTTTAAACGAAATAATTTAGTAGAGTCTCTCTTTTTCTTTGTAAACACAATGAGTTTGTAACCAAAAACTTACTGCTTGTCCTGCTGTTCTCCAAGAAAGACCTGTAGGCCTCAATCTCGTCCCGACTCCTAACGAGGGCAGGGTTTCCCAACACGGCCACAAGCACACACGACAACACCACCAAACGCAACATCTTGACGTCTATACCTCTGACGGGAACAACAGTAGCTTTTATATGCTTATCTAAAGATATCGGATTCATTAATTATGATTAATTGATTTATTTATCAATGTTTTTATACAGAGGATGTGCCTATGATACGTAGACATAGGTATAGAGAATAGGATCTGATTTAAAATTTATTGTTTACTTGGATCGGAAGGTATCTAATTAAAATTGCTACGAACAAACAACTTCCTACAAAGAATCCACTGATTACCACTTTGAAGTCTTTTTTGAATAAACTCTTCCCGTATAATTTAATATAAATATACCTAATATTATGAATTAATTAAAATGAAAATGTAGAGAAAGCAAAACTTTTACACGAGCAAGATACTTAGTGTACCTCAGATGGCACATGTACATGTTCAGATCAGATATTAATGTAATATTCACTGAAAAATAGTTGATAAATACAGTTTCAATAAAATAATAAACAGTAGGTAGGGTCATTGCGCCCGTTGGCGACCGATTAGTCGACTTCTCAACTTTGCACCATGATATTAATATGAAGGTTTCATATTTGAAGGTTGATTTTTTTTTGTGAGCATAGCAGATATAATCAAGATATTCTTTTCGAGAAGTATAAGCGAAATACTGTAACAGTTTATTTTAAAAATAATTTTGAATCGAAAAGTACCCAAAGAGTCAGATAGCGACCGCTTTTTTCAGATAGCGACCACATGTGCGTCAGATAGCGACCGCCCGTTTTACTATCGTTATTATGGGCATATTAACTATTATTTAATAAAAAGAAATTACTTTTGCACATTTCTCATACATATTGAACAATGCTTTTTAAGTCTACACCTAAGGTTGTGACCTAGTACCTAGCTAGACATGATTAAAAAATTAACAATATTTCATAGTGCCAAACAGGTGTCACAGCAATGACTACTGCTGACTTTGCTGCCTCACAACCCTTGCCGACGCTGTTTATTACGTTTTGTTGTCTCCGAAGCCTCAGCGTGAACCGAAGAGGCATCAAGACCTCGCTGGTCTTCAGCGCGCATTTGTACTGTATCGATCCTAGCTAGGTTAATGCGTATTTTCTGATACTGAGGAGGATCAACTATTTCTACTTCATTGATGCAACCGCCAAGGACTCAGCCCGGTTCTAGCTCTCAAGGTCACACCGCACCAGAACTGTCCATGCCTCATACCTTGGTGCTCATAAACACTACCTTTGCCTGTACCAATCACGCCAGCGCGCAATGTTAGGGGTGTTCAGCTCCATCCACATACTCGACCAGCAGGATCTGTCTTACGCAGCAACTGGGCATGAAGTTCCACCCTCGGTTGAGGTGGGCTTTAGTGGACAAACATCAAAGGGAGCTCAGGAGACAGGCCTTTAGATATGCGCGGACGCTAGAGCACATAGACCGACGGTCTTCGAGTCCCTAGCAAAAGCTAGTAGGAATTCCGGGTGTCGCTACTTCACGGTGCTACAAAGTATTGGTCTTGGAACTTCCTGATTCACTTACACAGTACGACTCACGATGTACCAAGAGCGGCCCATAAATATTGCACAAAGACTCTTGTCGGCCAACAACACACTGCAGAAGTACATAAGAACGTAGCTCTCTATCCTTGGCAATTATTTTCTTCATCTTATGGTGAGTCCTTTCTGGTCTCCTGTATTCAGTCGAAAACGAAAGTAATGCTTGTCGACAGAACTGGTCAGCTCTCAAGGACTGGAGAACTCTCGGACGTAGAATTTGTCAGTGAATTTGTATATCTCGGAGCGTTGATATCCGATCAAGGAGGAAGTGAGCGAGAAATCAAGAGAAGAACGCAGATAGCCAAAAATGCCATGAGCAAGTTGACTCGCATCTGGCAAAATCGGAAGGTCTCCAATAGCACTAAGATGAGACTTGTCCGGACACTGGTTTTCTCTATATTTCTGTATGCTTCGGAGTCCTGGACGATCAGGGCCATAGACAGGAAGAAAATAGACGCATTTGAGATGTGGTGTTGGAGAAGGATGCTTCGCATATCATGGAATGCCAAGAGAACGAATAAGTCTATACTGAATCAGCTTCGCATAAAGACTAGACTCTCAACAATATGCTACCAAAGAATCCTGGGGTATTTCGAACACATTGCTCGTCGTCAACCAGATAGCCTCGACAAGATGATTGTGGTGGGCAAAGTAGAAGGAAGAAGACCCCGCGGCCGATCACCTAGCCGTTGGTGAGACCAGGTGAAAGCACTCACTGGCCAGAGACCAGTTGTTACAGAGAGCTGTAACAACTGCCCTAAGGAAAGCCGAACAACGAGATATATGGAAACAAGTCATCAAAGACGCGAAGGACTTTCATAAAGGACACGACCTTCAGTCATGAAGAATACGACAAAGAAGTCGTCACGTTCACTTCGCTGTGTTGGAGATATCTTCGTCAGTCACGTCGCAGGAGCTCATCAAGCCTCTAGCCTTCTTCCATTTTTCTAGAAACCTTGGGTTTTTATATTGGCCACTGTATTGCCTTCATAGTCTGCAGGCCTAGCTGACTATGACTACCCAGGCAACTTGCGCCAGGTAAACTGGTGTGGGTGCACCAAACGCAGATCTTTTTCACCTACCTTTTTTAAACGGGTATCTATGACGTCATGCAACTGCTCAACCCAACATGAAATTTGAAGGATGTGAGAGCAGCACAGCCTGATTCAACCACTGCCAGCAATTATGTATGACACAGCTAGAGAATCTGCCAGCTACCCTGAAGAATTATAGGCCCAGTTTTACGCTAGCGTGGAGGCATGGGTGTATAGCGCAGAAGTGATGGTGCTGGACTTTAAGTAAGGCATGGAAGTTCTGGTGCAATGTAAATGTGATCGTTGTAATCAGGTGGGTTCGCGGCGGTAGCCAGAGTGAAATAAAATACCGCTGTATCAAAAAACATTGCTTTTACATGGCAGCACCCTTCTCCCTTAAGGCAAGGACTGTGTGGAGGTCAGTAAAAAGTGAGAACTTCCTGCTTCTTCGTTGTCTCCAATGCCTCAAAGTTAGTAAAAAAGCAGCGAGAACTTGCTGCCCTATTGTGGCGAACTGCTTTACAAGACCCAACTCCTGAGAGAGTCCAACGAATTATAATTATACGCTATAAGGAGTCTCTCTGCCAACACTTTGCTGCACAACAAAAACTGGGCTGAATTCTCTGGACAATGAGGAATTTGAATGCTCATCTCAAAGCGCACAGAAGTCACCCAGGCCCCGAGCCTAGGACGTGCATCTTCTCCACGCAGCCGACCCGCACGTACTGGAACCTCACCCCAGGCATTTATGACGTTACGAAATAGCTCTGATTGAAGGGTGAAGATTTAGGGGTGGCGTGTATAGACCAGGACAGCCCAAAGAAACTATGTTTAATAGTAATTATGTTTATTTAATAAAGAATTTTGATTTGATTTGATTTGAGAGTTATAGCGCGTTTCAAGACAAAGAGCCTAAGAGTAGCGGTATAATAGGCTAGTTAAAGACATTTGTAACAAAAACCTATCAAAGGGCCAACAAAACAGTGCAAGAGCAAAAGTGGTGGTCACTAAGTAACGTAAAAAAAATTAGAGTCTGATGGCGACCGTCTACTTTTCATACATTTTTGAGGCGGTCGCTAACTAAACATGGTTTTTTAGCATGTACTAGTTAGCGACCACTCAACTAAATAACTGTTCCAAAATCGGTCAAATAATCATAATTTGACGGTCGCAAACTAACTACGCTATAAAAAACGTCTATAAGAATTGATTAATGTTTTAAGAATCAAAACTTTGTTAAAAGGTAACCTGGAAAAAAAATAACTTTTTTTCAAGCATCGTGTTAGATAGCGACCGGCAGCATTTTTCTAAAAATTGCATGCCCATTCGCGACCATCTAATAAATCATAAATTTACTTAAAAATAACACGAAATTATCGTTAAATTAGATACTTTACTAAAGTATCAACACCATAAAACCGTTATAGTTGTAAAAACTAGATGAATACCTGAAAAATTCACTTTTGAAGTGGCACGTGGTCGCTATTTTTTGGATAGGTTTTCGGTGTGTTTTCGAGGGCAGAGCGACTGGCAAAATGGATGATTTATTTGCGGTACATTGGTGAGGTTTAATGAACAGATTTGAATAGGCGTAGATTCTACAGTTATCCTTGTCTTGTTTAAGCCACACTTTTTTACAAGGAGTGAAATATAACTCTTATTATTGCAATATTACTGAGATCAGACCTGAAAATGGTCGCGAACTGACGCATGGTCGCGAACGGGCACAATGACCCTACCTGATATTTTTCATTAATAAATTTAAATCCGCATAAACCAGCGTTTCTGATTTTAAGTTGGCTGTTGTTAATCATTATAATAGAGCTACAACTATCATTCTTAAACCTTTACCAATAAATAGTACGTAAATAGTACCTACCTAATCAAACACTCATTAAATAGGTACTTAAATATCACTGGCATGAAAGACAAAACGCTAACATCATCTAAAAATAATAAAAGATCAAAAACTCTCAATTGCAATTGCAATAGGATAAACAATCAATTAGGTAATCATTATTACAAACGTTACAACCACTCAGGTTTAGAAAATATCGTAAATTACTGTAAAACGGCATGCACATATAATTTTGATTTTGTCTTTCATGCCAGTGACATTTATATTCCTTGTTGAGCGTTTACGTACTATTTATTGGTGTAGGTTTTAGAATGATAGTACTTACCCACCCTATCTTCAATTAGTACCTTACAAAAAATACACAATCTTTCCAACGTGGTAAAAAGAGTGTTTTCAAACAAAACAAAATTATCTTAAAGATGAAACAACTGGCGGTTATTCGACTGTCAAGAGCAATGAGCTCTTAAATATAGCAAGAAGACTTATGTATTAGCATAGTTTCTGGCCTTAGTTGAATATCTGCCGGTTATGGTCAATGTCATGGTGGCGGTAAATACCTGTGGTAAATACATCTATCGATAACATTCCCAAAGAGGGTTGACGCATCTATGGGTTGACGTAAACGCGGGTAATAATTAAGTCGTTTCTCATGCTCACGTGTTTTCTAAACAAAAAACTAAACATCAATGTACATTGCGGCGTGGTCGTCATTAACATTTTTGTAATGACGCCGCAATGTATGATGTATGAGATTTGTTCTGTCTTTTGTTTGGAAAACACGTGAGCAGAAGACAGGGCCCGGCATACATTGCTGATTACCTTGAGTTTATTATATTAACGCCCATACTAACTGTTGTCATCGACTCGACGAAGAAGAAAGCCAAATCGTGAACGGTCAGTAGGGGTTCGTCAACGGAAATTTTCCCTTAGGAAAGAGTCTCAAAACGCCGAGTCCCTCTACGCCAAGTCCTATGACACTGCTGTTGCCATACACAGGTGGCCTTTGGAAAATTAGGCTACCATTATGCCACATGATTTCTCCAAATTTATTGGGATAAAAGCTGGAAGATGATGATGATTATCAATAAGTATTCATATAAAAATAACAAAAAAGGGCTCGTCGTTTTGCAAACAAAACTGCGTCATCACACTAGTCAATTGAGGAAAGTTAATCTTAATTATGATAATAATTTTATCTTTATCAGTAGATGAATAAGTTATTTTAATATCTTTCATTTATCAATGATCTTGGTTTTTACGCTTTGTTATTATTATTATCAACCAGACAAATACCTTTAAACATTCCATATAGTCGTATCATACGTGTGAATGTTTTTGTTTTTGTAAAAAGAAAAACATCCTGATTTTTATAGTCCTTTCCTTTCTCAAATTTTTATAGAGTCGTTTGTTTGTGATTTTTTATATGGTGCAATGAGGGTTAAATCAACTTTCCATATAATATTGTATGTACAGTCTCTCCCGCTAACTCATGAACAATTCAAAATTAAGGGTACCGTTTCTTTTAGACTGGCACATTCTACAGCAATAATTGTTAATTCTAGATACAGCAACGTTTACTGAATCGTACAACATTGGTTTTGTCCAACTTCTCGGTATCAATCACAAGAAAAACGAAACCTTAAAAATAGAATTGTTCATCAGTTAGCGTGAGAGACTGTACTTATTAATTAGGTTTGTGAATGTTTTTACTTGATAACCAGGAATTACAATTTTCTAGATGTTTTTTTAATATTCTTCGTATGAAAAAGCTTTTCCCACATTTGAAGTCCGTTACCGCGCAATAGGCGTTTTTTGGAGAAACTAATCCGCGAGATGGCATTGTACGCCTACATAGGAGTTATGTTTGAAAAAGTTTCTTTTCTCATACTATGAGTTGATTTAGGTACTTCAAAATTTTTGAGTGTTTAAATAAAAATATGGTTTACTTGTAATCCAAAATTGTATTTATTTTTTTGCTCTATATATAAAAAATCTGTCGATTACTTCTAGAAAATAAAGTATAAAAATATCATTATAATACTTATGCATACGATATAACAAACGTAAAAATACAAAATATTGGACGTTTACCATTCTTTCTTCCTAGTAATTTTTAATATAAAAATTATTCGGATCCTTGCATCCTTTCCTCATTGCGACAGGCATACCGCGTTTCTTAGAAAAATATATATCAAATTGTTTTTATGACTGATTTACCAAAAGACTGATTTAGAATTACGAATTTGCATCGTATTGCCAATATCTCAGATAAAAATCTGTTGCCTTGCGATGCAATGAGTGTAAAATATTCAATGTAAGTAAAGATTTTTTGTTATTGAGAAATTGGAAATTATAATTGACGCGAATTTGAAATATGTGGGACCTTAAATGACCCTTGGAACGCAACTTCCGCAAAGCACTAGTATGGAAATTATGTTACCTTTAATAATTACGGAGCTTCATTCTGAGTTACACCAGTGTAAAATACAATTTTCATTAGGTACTCATGTTGACATTACTTTCAGACAGAAAAATTCTCGCAAGCCAAAGAACATTTGATAAATCAGTCACAAAAATATACAATTATTCTTACAACTACATCTTAAAGTTATCAGTTCAGTATAGAAACTAACCTATAGAATAGATGCCACTATCATAATTACTAGCTATAGGCAAAAAATTGCAATTGCGAAATCATAATCACATAAAATCTCAAAATTTATATTACAAAAATTCTGTGGCACTTTCTTTTCGATAAAATTAACCTACACTATCTGAGCTGATACATTACAAACTAAAATATAATTATTTTGAAGTACTTGTGCCCTTTTAACAAATAGAGGGTGATGTTGTCAAATCCTGTTTCTTTTAATAAGTAGATGTTTATGAGTAGTTAGATAATACACTAATTATGTATGTACGTACGTACTCTCTCGTTTATACACAGTGAGATTAGGGGAACCGTCAGTTCAAAAATATTTATTTGACACTAAATTGGAAAGAAAGCTACAGCATGTTCAAAAATATGTTATAATGCCTTCAGCAGCATATATTTTACAACGTTACGTCAGTAAGTATACCTACTTTTAAAATAAATCTATCTAGCGATATTACCTACTTATTTAGATTACCTAAACTATGCTTAGAAACTACACTCAAATGAGAATTATATTAACACGACAAGTATTGCATTAAATTTTGCATTGCTTTTAGCAATTAAGCAATAGTCTATATTACACATCGGCAGTGAATGACTGGTTCTCAAAAGCTGTTCATTTGCAGCTTCTCCAAAAGAAAAACAAAATAAATATTTACGTGCAACATCGTAGCATAAAGATAAAACATAAATATTCAATATTTTTACGATGATAGAAAATACTTTATGCTAAGTAGGTATTGCACAAGAATTTCAAAACAAAAAAATAAAGTAAATAATTTACAAAAAGTAAATCACGCTGTATGTGCGTTAGTACAATACTACACTTCAAAAATATGTAAATTCTATTTATAAGAGTAAAGGCGACTGGGCGAACTTGGGCTATGGCCATAATTTGAGTTCCTTTAATTCAATACAAACGTGGTCACTGTAGTTATGTTATGTTACCTCATCGTTAAAAAAATTGAGAACTAAAAAAAAATCCGTCCCGGGAGAGTCAAGAAAAAAAAATTTTTTTTTTATTCCTTGATTTTATACAAACATGGTCACCCTAGTTCTGACGTGTTACTTCTCCTTTATACATAATTACGATAAAATAAAAATCTGCCGTGACAATTTCGAGAAAAGGCTCAAAAACATTTTTCATTGAAATACGGCTTAACTTTTTTTCCTTTGATTCAATACAAACGTGGTCACCTTAATTATGATAGGTGACTTATTAGCTATACATATTTGAGAAAAAACAAAATTCTGACCCGGCAGTTTTGAGAAAAAAAATAAAAATATTTTTTCTTTGATTCAATACAAACGTGGTCACCCTAGTTAAAATAGGTGACCTATTATCTATACATGTTTAAGAGAAAACAAAAATCGAACCCGGCAGTTTTGAGAAAAAAAATAAAAATATTTTTTCTTTGATTCAATACAAACGTGGTCACCCTAGTTAAGATAGGTGACCTTTTATCTATACATGTTTAAGAGAAAACAAAAATCGAACCCGGCAGTTTTGAGAAAAAAAATAAAAATATTTTTTCTTTGATTCAGTACATACGTGGTCACCCTAGTTAAGATAGGTGACCTTTTATCTATACATGTTTAAGAGAAAACAAAAATGGAACCCGGCAGTTCTGAGACAAAAAATTAAAATATTTTTTCTTTGATTCAATACAAACGTGGTCACCCTAGTTAAGATAGGTGACCTATTATCTATACATGTTTAAGAGAAAACAAAAATCGAACCTGGCAGTTTTGAGAAAAAAAATAAAAATATTTTGTCTTTGATTCAATACAAACGTGGTCACCCTAGTTAAGATAGGTGACCTATTAACTATACATGTTAAAGGGAAAACAAAAATATAACCCGGCAGTTTTGAGAAAAACATAAAAATATTTTTTCTTTGATTCAATACTAACGTGGTTACCCTAGTTAAGATAAGTGACTTCTTATCTATACATGTTTAAGAGAAAATGAAAATCTAACCCGGCATTTTTGAAAAAAAAAATATAATTTTTCTGATGCAATACAACGTGGTCACCCTTGTAAGGATAGGTAACCTCTTAACTATACACGTCTATAAAAAATAAAAATCTGATCCTAGAATAATATATTTGCTTTCATTCAATACAAATGTGGTCACCTTAGAAAAAATAGGTGACTTCTTATCTATAAATGCTTAAGAGAAAATAAAAATCTGACCCGGCGGTTCCAAGTATTTTTAAAATATTTTTTCCTTGATTTAATAGAAATGTGAGCACCTAGTCACGATATGTAACATGTAATCTATACATGTTCAATAAGAAACATAAATCAAATCTGGCAGATTTGATAATAAAAATATGTATTCCTTGCCACGTTATGCGTGACATACGCATAACGTGGTCACCCTAGTTAGGATATGTCATTTATTCGTTATACAATATGTCAAGAAAATAAAAATCAACCATGATATTTCAAAAAATGGTAGCTCGGTATGCACAGAATATCCATGAAGAATACAAAAGTTGGCAAGTGATTTTCTCGATACTCACTGAACTGATTTTGATGCGGTTCTACACGAAGGCGTAGATAAAATATCGAAATCTAAATATCGTAACATTCTCAATATATCGTCATAGCCCAAGTCCCATACTACCGCCGCCCTGTCTCCTTTGTAAAGTTTTTTATAAAAACTGTCCATCTGAAAGTTAAACCCTCAGAAATACAATTACATTGTATAATTAAATATTTACATACAAAACTTATATATGGCAATGATATTGACATCTCTCGCACATTGAATGTAAAATAAATAAAATGAATTCTAATATGAAAAATGTCTTTCAGGGCCGCATGTTTAAGATAAGTTAAATTTTGCTACGGCCCCAATATAATACCTACTTATAAGTATTATTGTATTATTCATGTTCAATAGACAAGATTAAGTATACCTACCGAAAGGTAATAGCTTTTTTTAAATCATGTTTCCAATCTTGGTTCCAATCACATACAATTTGTTATCGCTGTCAAAATCGAGTAGGTAAAGTAAGTAGGTACCTAATATTTTTTAGTCAATTCATCATTGATTTTGGATACAATAGGTACATATTAGTATGTTTTAGGTATCTTTGATTACAAAAATAAATAGTATCTTGTATCTTTGATGATATTTTACATGATAAAAAATGCAATTTAGGCAAGACTTGTTTTTTATAGTTAGCTTGATTAAAGTTAGGCCAACAAAACAAGGCCTTTTTTACTTCTGTCAGATTAATTCTAGAAACAAATGCCAAATCGGGCTTGACTTGGAAAAGGCCTGAACTATAAAAGCCTTAAATGATATTATTAGAGGCCACAATATGTATATCAAATAGCGAAATTCCGTCAAATATTTTATGGAATATACATTCAATACACCACATACAAAATATACGTATATTCAAGACTAAGTATTGTTATTTTATACTTATTAATTGTTCCCATGGCCTTATAATTAAATTATTATAAATACATTCTAAGTAGATATAAAAGCGTCGTGGTTATGTAGAGTTTTATATGAGTAATAATTATTTATTAAGAATATTAATGAATATCTACAAAATTGTAAGAAACGACACAAAATCTCTTGTTGGTTTACTCAGTGTAATAAACTGGACAACTTTTGATCTAGTAAGTTTTTAAAATCGCACTAGATTTTTATACAAAATCTAGTACAACTCTGAAGTTTCTCTGCTATCTTTAAAAGTTGTAGAATCGAGTCATTTGGTATGGTAAACTAACGAGAGGTATTGCGCTATTTCTCTAACAAATATATTTAATATATACAGAAACAGTTAATAATACTTGAGGAAGAAAATATTTAATACAATTTTCTGTCTGATCAATGTGAACACATTAGTAAATGCAATTTATTGTTATTGGCACAATATCAATATGCTGAGTTGATAGTGAAATAACTAATGAAAGATGGATACGTGATCACAGAACGTAGCTCAGCCAATGCTGGTTTTGAAGTAATTATCTCAGCGTCCAGCGCTACTTGAACTCTACACGTTACAGCTTTGTACCAGTGCGAGGTCAACTTACACTGGAAGCACTCTTTTGCGTGAAGCCAGCATAAACTGAGCCACCTAGCAAGAGCTACGTAGGCCTAAGCCTCTACCAAACTGACTTGAAAAAAATATCGCATCAGTTTGATCAAGTTTCTTTTCCTATGTAATGTGTAGCAGTCTTCATTAAAGGCCAATTTAATAACTACCTACATACATATAACTAGGGCAGATAAAGAACATATAATTTCTTGAATTGGCAACATTATAATATGATATTTGAGCAGGATGACAACAATAATGTTACCAATTTGGGACATGTTCTTTATCTGGGCCAGTTATACCATTAAATTCCTGTTCCACATAGCTACAAGCACAATAGGTACTATAGTCCGACAGCTTCGTGCGCGACCCTCCCTAGGGGTGACAGACGTTGGGAGGGGCGATGTCAGCGGGTAGCGGGAGGTGTAGCGGGGAATGGGGACGCGCGCATCCGCGCCGCACGTCATATTAAAATGACGTGCTTCCTCGCCCCCCTACCGTCTGTACCCCGCAGGAGGGTCACGCACGAAGTTGTCGGACATAAATTATGAAAATAGTGGTTTTGCATGCCCTCTGTAAGTCATTTCTGTGTGATGTATGTCTTTTTTATCAAAATAGTATTTCATTTTTTAATTGAGCAATATTATCTACCAGAGATTAAGCCGAAATTCCTCAACGGCTGTAATGTTCTACAATATGAAATTATCGAATCCGAAATACCTTTTGACCATTTGTTTTAATTCTGAATTCAATCCTTCAGTTCCAGCAACTATGTCTCATACAAATTCGTGTTGCATTCCTCTAGGAAATATGAACGTGGATGTGATGGAAGCATGTTACAACTGTATTTCTGGGAATTCCTTACTAATCCGTGTTGCGTTCCTCGATGAGCGGTGAATGTGAATGTGAACGTGAATGTCAATGGTCCCCGCGCAGTAATTCCATGAGTAGGTTGAAGCTGGGTCCCTCCCCGTCCTTTCCCTTGTTGGCCGGATTCAGCATCTCCTTGCCCACTTGCATGAAGAACTGGAAATAAAGGCAGTTATTAGAACACTCACTTCAAGAAACAGATATCGTTTCAAGTGGGGAGCCAACTCTTGCAACTAATTGACTTTACGTAAGAAGAATTAATATTTGATAATATGAAAACAATGGACCATACAAAACGTGTTATCTGTTTTCTGACACAATAGGATCAATTTTTTTCAAGTTATTTTCGCTTGAGCCGGCGGTGATTTAGTATAGAAAATTATTAATATTTTCAGATCCTGGGTTATAGTTTTCGTTTTGGCGGTACATTAAAATGGGAGTTTGCTTACCTGGCAAGTCCTCTGCAATTCCGGTATGCGCAGTAGTAGCTCGCCAAACTTGGCGGGTGTGTCTGGCGAGTGCGCAGCTGTGTATGCTTGTAATGCGGCGAGCGCTTTCTCTTGAGAGGCTCGGACTTTTTCAGCCTCGCGAAGCTCCGGCGCGTCTGTGGAGAAAAGTTTGGTAAAGTTTAGAGATATTTAATTTGTAAGGCATACGGTAAAAAAATTAACTCTTAAATCGTGTGGGTCTCTGAGTCGACATACAACCCAATGAACCCATTCAATATCTAGAGGTACGACTTTATATCATCATGTAACAAAAAAAAACAAAGCATCTTTATCTTCTTTCGTTACAAATAGTTTATTTCTCACCTGAAGTAAGCAACACGATGACTTTGAGAGCGACATACTCGTATCGGTCGACTCGCAATCTTCTAAGATGGTCGGTGAAACTCAACATCCTTTCTATGCACGGCGTTAGGCCCAGTCTGAAATCAAAATCATTCATGGTTATTTTATTATTATAAAATGACTCGTAGGTAAGTCGTCTAGTATTTACATATCACCGTAGACAAGAATAAGCCTGTTTCAATAATATTTTTGTCTAAAGGTTAAACCACAGTTACGCTATGAGATGATTTAATTGCGGGTCATAGCTTAAGGTCGTTGGACGACTCGGTATCCCACACGCCAAGAAAAAAGATTCTTGACAGTTCAATTGATCTTCTTTTTATAACGACTTGTATAAAAATACTGGCATTTGACGTTATTTTCCACTAAATTTTATGGCGTCAAAACGTTTCTAGCTTTGAATGTTTTGGAAAATGTTTTTTGTGGTAACGTGGTATGTATTTTTGTCAAGGTTGTACAAGATTTTCTACTAACTTGGCAGCCTGGTGTAGCGTGATGCCTCTCCCCCCTCCGACCCTCACTTCCCCCGGAACGCTGACCCCTATAGCAGCAGGAGAGCACCAGGAGTTCGCACCATTCCTTATTAGTCTTACTAACTATAGGCAATATCACAATCCATAGTAAACAATGAACAGTCTGTACTAACTTGGCAGCCTGATAATTCTCACCATTCCTCACAACCATACTAACTATAGGCAATATCAACAGTCTATACTAACTTGGCAGCTTGATGTAGAGTAATTCCTCTCCCCCCTCCGACCCTCACTTCCTCCGGGGTGCTGACGCCTCTGTAGCAGCAGGAGAGTACCAGTAATACACACCATTCCTCACAACCTTAAAAACTATAGGCAATATCAACATTCAGTACTAACTTGGCAGCCTGGTGTAGAGTAATTCCTCTCCCCCCTCCGACCCTCACTTCCCCCGGAGTGCTGACTCCTCTATAGCAGCAGGAGAGCACCAGTAATACACACCATGTCTCACTAGTCCTACAAACTATAGTTTCTACTTGATTTATAAAAGAAAGGGACCCGAAATGGCAACATTATTGTTTGCTTCTTTTTCATATTTCATGACATTTTAGCAAGATGTCAACAATATTTCGGGTCCACAGTCCACTTCTTCTATGAATTAGGTTATAATAATGAATAGTCTATACTAACTTGGCAGCCTGGTGTAGCGTGATGCCTCTCCCCCCTCCGACCCTCACTTCCCCCGGAACGCTGACCCCTATAGCAGCAGGAGAGCACCAGGAGTTCGCACCATTCCTTATTAGTCTTACTAACTATAGGCAATATCACAATCCATAGTAAACAATGAACAGTCTGTACTAACTTGGCAGCCTGATAATTCTCACCATTCCTCACAACCATACTAACTATAGGCAATATCAACAGTCTATACTAACTTGGCAGCTTGATGTAGAGTAATTCCTCTCCCCCCTCCGACCCTCACTTCCTCCGGGGTGCTGACGCCTCTGTAGCAGCAGGAGAGTACCAGTAATACACACCATTCCTCACAACCTTAAAAACTATAGGCAATATCAACATTCTGTACTAACTTGGCAGCCTGGTGTAGAGTAATTCCTCTCCCCCCTCCGACCCTCACTTCCCCCGGAGTGCTGACTCCTCTATAGCAGCAGGAGAGCACCAGTAATACACACCATGTCTCACTAGTCCTACAAACTATAGTTTCTACTTGATTTATAAAAGAAAGGGACCCGAAATGGCAACATTATTGTTTGCTTCTTTTTCATATTTCATGACATTTTAGCAAGATGTCAACAATATTTCGGGTCCACAGTCCACTTCTTCTATGAATTAGGTTATAATAATGAATAGTCTATACTAACTTGGCAGCCTGGTGTAGAGTAATTCTCCTCCCCCCTCCGACCCTCACTTCCCCCGGAGTGCTGACCCCTCTATAGCAGCAGGAGAGCACCAGGAGTTCGCACCATTCCTTATTAGTCTTACTAACTATAGGCAATATCAACAGATTATACTAACTTGGCAGCCTGGTGTAGGGTAATTCCCCTCCCCCCTCCGACCCTCACTTCCCCCGGAGTGCTGACCCCTCTATAGCAGCAGGAGAGCACCAGGAGTTCGCACCATTCCTTATTAGTCTTACTAACTATAGGCAATATCAACAGATTATACTAACTTGGCAGCCTGGTGTAGAGTAATTCCTCTCCCCCCTCCGACCCTCACTTCCCCCGGAGTGCTGACCCCTCTATAGCAGCAGGAGAGTACCAGTAATACTCACTATTCCTCACAATATTACTGACTATAGTTAATATCAATATTCTGTACTAACTTGGCAGCCTGATGTAGAGTAATCCTCACTTCTCCCGGAGTTCTGAACCCTCCGTTTATAGCAGCAGGGGAGTACCAGTAATACTCACCAATCTTACTAACTATAGGAGAGTACCTGTAATACTCACCATGTCTCAATAGTCCTACAATAAATAGTTACAAAGATAAGATTCTGTACTAACTTGGCAGCCTGGTGTAGGGTAATTCCCCTCCCCCCTCCGACCCTCACTTCCCCCGGAGTGCTGACCCCTCTGTAGCAGCAGGAGAGCACCAGGAGTTCGCACCATTCCTTATTAGTCTTACAAACTATATGCAATATCAACATTCTGTACTAACTTGGCAGCTTGATGTAGAGTAATGCCTCTCCCCCCTCCGACCCTCACTTCCCCCGGAGTGCTGACCCCTCTGTAGCAGCAGGAGAGCACCAGGAGTTCGCACCATTCCATATTAGTCTTACTAACTATAGTTAATATCAACATTCTGTACTAACTTGGCAGCTTGATGTAGAGTGATGCCTCTCCCCCCTCCGACCCTCACTTCCCCCGGAGTGCTGACCCCTCTGTAGCAGCAGGAGAGTACCAGTAATACACACCATGTCTCACTAGTCCTACAAACTATAGTTTCTACTTGATTTATAAAAGAAAGGGACCCGAAATGGCAACATTATTGTTTGCTTCTTTTTCATATTTCATGACATTTTAGCAAGATGTCAACAATATTTCGGGTCCACAGTCCACTTCTTCTATGAATTAGGTTATAATAATGAATAGTCTATACTAACTTGGCAGCCTGGTGTAGAGTAATTCTCCTCCCCCTCCGACCCTCACTTCCCGGAGTGCTGACCCTCTATAGCAGCAGGAGCACCAGGAGTTCGCACCATTCCTTATTAGTCTTACTAACTATAGGCAATATCAACAGATTATACTAACTTGGCAGCCTGGTGTAGAGTAATTCCTCTCCCCCCTCCGACCCTCACTTCCCCCGGAGTGCTGACCCCTCTATAGCAGCAGGAGAGTACCAGTAATACTCACTATTCCTCACAATATTACTGACTATAGTTAATATCAATATTCTGTACTAACTTGGCAGCCTGATGTAGAGTAATCCTCACTTCTCCCGGAGTTCTGAACCCTCCGTTTATAGCAGCAGGGGAGTACCAGTAATACTCACCAATCTTACTAACTATAGGAGAGTACCTGTAATACTCACCATGTCTCAATAGTCCTACAATAAATAGTTACAAAGATAAGATTCTGTACTAACTTGGCAGCCTGGTGTAGGGTAATTCCCCTCCCCCCTCCGACCCTCACTTCCCCCGGAGTGCTGACCCCTCTGTAGCAGCAGGAGAGCACCAGGAGTTCGCACCATTCCTTATTAGTCTTACTAACTATAGGCAATATCAACATTCTGTACTAACTTGGCAGCTTGATGTAGAGTAATGCCTCTCCCCCCTCCGACCCTCACTTCCCCCGGAGTGCTGACCCCTCTGTAGCAGCAGGAGAGCACCAGGAGTTCGCACCATTCCATATTAGTCTTACTAACTATAGTTAATATCAACATTCTGTACTAACTTGGCAGCTTGATGTAGAGTGATGCCTCTCCCCCCTCCGACCCTCACTTCCCCCGGAGTGCTGAACCCTCTGTATCAGCAGGAGAGCACCAGGAGTTCGCACCATTCCTTATTAGTCTTACTAACTACAGGCAATATCAACATTCTGTACTAACTTGGAAGCCTGGTGTAGCATGATGCCTCTCCCCCCTCCGACCCTCACTTCCCCCGGAGTGCTGACCCCTCTGTATCAGCAGGAGAGCACCAGGAGTTCGCACCATTCCTTATTAGTCTTACTAACTACAGGCAATATCAACATTCTGTACTAACTTGGCAGCCTGGTGTAGCGTGATGCCTCTCCCCCCTCCGACCCTCACTTCCCCCGGAGTGCTGACCCCTCTATAGCAGCAGGAAAGCACCAGGAGTTCGCACCAGCTGTTGATGAGTAGGCAGATCTGGTCGTCGATCTGGAATCAAATGTACGAAAAAAGTTAGCATCTTGAAGTGAATATGAAGATTTACAAGAAAATAAAATGTGTCGTTAAATGAGACGATAAATTAAGGTTATGCTATGTTCGGTTAGCCTACACTGTCGGCTATATTCCATAGATCTGCCAAGAAGTCTGGGTTGTATTCTGTGCTGTGATACCTCTGGCAATTTAGTTTTGGTCCCATAACATAGGTGGCGCTAAAACTAATTCGAACTAGACTATCTTTGTATAAAACTTACCGAAATATTCTTAAAAAGCGGCATGCTTTTGCACCACTTTACGATCTTATACAGCCTATGGTTAGCTATATTGCAAAGATCAGCCAAGAAGTCTGGGCTGGAATTCTGTACTATGATACCACTGGCAATACAGTTTGGGTTCCAAGACACAGTTGGCGCTAAATCTATTTCAGTTCAACTTACCGAAATATTCTTAAAAAGCGGCAGGCTCTTGCACCATTTGATGATTTTGCACAGCCGAGAAGTCTGGGTCTGAAATTCTGTGCTGTGATACCACTGGAAATTTAGTTCTGGTTCCAAAACACAGATGGCGCTAAAACTTTTTTTGTTTTCTGTTCAACTTACCGAAATATTCTTAAAAAGCGGCAGGCTCTTGCACCATTTGACAATCTTATACAGCCTATGGTCGGCTATATTGCAAAGGTCAGCCAAGAAGTCTGGGCTGGAGTTCTGTGCCGTAATGCCGCTGGCTGCAAGGAGGGGATTGGCTGAAGGGCTGCCGGGGGTTCTGCCGAGTTTGTTGAGTTCGGATTCGTTGTATTGCCATAGATGCTCCACGTCCATTATTTCCTGTGGGGAAATCGAGATTGATAAAATAAGAAACATTCACTGTTTATTACTACAAACAAGTATGAGTATGACGTGTGATGTCGGCTTAGAATAGCATTACCCTCTTTCTTTACTGTAGGTATTGTAAGAAGCTACGATCCCTTAATAGCTTCTTGACGGTAACATGTGTTATAGCATATATGTTATAGCTATAGAGTGCAATTGTAGGCGACAGACTGACAACCTATGTATACATGATACACGACAATAGCTAAAACGGCTCTTAAAAAATTTGTCACACGTGGCGATAACAACCATATTTTTATGGTCGTTGAAGCTTTGCCTATCCTACAGGGTATAAAGGCGTGATTTATGTATGTATGTATGAGTATTATTTTCTTCAGCCTATATTTTTACCAGATTTAAATGATAATAGAAGCTTACTTGTAATAACGGCGGAATATCTGGTGTAAGACGGCTGTTGCTGGATTCTCCTCTGCTGTTATACGACCCTGGTCCATTTACCTAAAAAGAAACACAAAGTTGCTTAATTATAGCACTGGAAAATAATTATAATGTCATCTATTAGACTGTGTATTCAGTCAGACAGTGTGACCATCCTCGTACGCACTTCATTCACTTCATCTGAACCTTTTGAAGCAAAATGAAGTTCGTGCGAGCACTGTCAGACAATCTGAATATGACGTAGTGGAAAAGGCCCTTAGGAATTAATAAGACCACCAATCTCCACATCTACCAACACTTTCACACGATGTCTTTAACATTTTAAAAACTTTAACACCGTGTTTCACGATTGTATGTTAATATGAATATTTCAATCAGCGCCATCTACCGTCACTACGGTGAACTACTTACACAAGTGAGACTCGACGCGTGTCGTAATGTAGAGGGCGCGTGCGGCTGTAGTAAGGAGCCGGTTGAAGCAGCTCCGGATAGTGAATACGAACAGTGGTAGGTAGACCGGCCTCCTCTTGTACGGTCTTCTCTGATTGCTGTAATGAAGAAAATAATAATAATTAAGTTTTATCCCCAAAACTGTTAATTAAGGCAGGTTTTTATTTAGCAGTATTTTACTTGCCACTTTGTATATCAACAACTTTACGCGGCAACCGCGGCAACTTCATGTTTGTTGCCGGCGAAGATTTCCATGTTTATAAACATTGTTTATGTAACTACTGTGTACGGTGTAGTAGACGGTGTCGACAGTTGGCTACAAATGTGTCGACAATTTGACTATGTGTCGTCAGTTACCAGCAAGAGGTTATTTCTTACCTTCGAGTTTCATCCCGCAGCCCAAACACTTGTCAAACCGGCAAGCCGGACACTTCTTCCTGGTAGCCACTGTGACGGGACAATTGCCGCCTCTCAGACACATGTAGTTCTTTCTGTTCTGGACGGTGCGCTTGAAGAAACCCTTGCAGGACATATTTAATCTACTCAATAAGAAGAAAGAGAGTTCTTACCTTCAAGTTTCATCCCGCAGCCCAAACACTTGTCAAACCGACAAGCGGGACACTTCTTCCTAGTGGCCACTGTGACGGGGCAATTCCCGCCTCTCAGACACATGTAGTTCTTCCTATTCTGGACGGTGCGCTTGAAGAAGCCCTTGCAGGACTCGCAGGAGAATATGCCGTAGTGGAAACCGGAAATCTTGTCGCCGCATATTGGGCAGGGGCTGTGGAAAAAGAAGGGAAAGTTTTAGACTGCTAAGTGATAAAATACTTTTGTATCATTATCTTCTCTACTCAATCAAAATATTTTTTACTACGTAACAGATTCTTTTAGCCTTAAGATTAAGTGTACTTATTTTCGTAACTCTGCTTGCAGGTTAGGAAATGGAAATAGCGACATCTTGTGAAGGCGATGCGACTTTGCAAATGGTTGATTAGATGTAGGACATTCTCTGTTCATTTACGACGGAACAAAGTATGATTGTCAAAGAGCTATAGCTGAAGTTATTTCTATCTAAAACTAGTTGACACTAAGATCGCAATGATATTAAAACATTATTTATGGACCGAGGCCTTAGCTCAAGACTATACGTGTCTAGAGCTATACGTGAGACATGATACGTGCGACATCGCTACGCCTGAAAACGTTTCCATAAAAAATATATGAAACAGAAGAGCCAAAGCTTCACACTTGAGACGCGACTAGCATCGATGACGGCTGACGATCAATTGTCCGACAGATGTCATCTTACGTCTTACGTCTCTACTCAATGGAGCTTGCGCCTATTTTACTTTTTGAAATGCTTACCTGTTGATAAGTTGTTGTCTGCTGATACCCTGGTGATGATGGAGCCTATCTTCGCCTTCTACGTCTTCATCATGAGCTGGTGACGCTGGAAATACTGCACCAGCTGTCGCCTCACGGTATACTAAGTGTGGATGTCGGCCCTACAACAAAATTAAAAATCTGAATGCAATGAAAATAAAAACGAATTTAACAGCGAATATAAAACTCAGAGTGGTATTGAACAAATGTTGTAGATTTTTACCTGCGCTTAGTTATATAAATGTCAGTTCCTAGAAAACTAACTTTGGAGCACTCGCGATTGTTTTCACACATTTTAAGTATTGAACCGGGTCTATCGCAATAATATTTGTTGTGTCACTGTTCAACCCGCGACCACAGTACATGAAACTGTGCTGAAACGTCGGGACATAGGTAAATTATAAATATTTACCTAAATATTATCGCGACAGACCCGGTTCAATACTTAAATTCCTAGAAAACTAATCTTCATTTAACAGGCTCTGTTAAATTGGCAAAGCAATTTTGATGAACAGGCATTATCCACCTGTACTATAGATTGGTTTATATGCAGGTATAACTATGTACTAACTTGTACTGGGGAATGTGTAGGAGAGAACTCTGAGCTGTAGGAGTAACACGACGAGTGCGATGCGTCGCTGTTGTTGCGGGAAAGGGACGGAGTATAGTGTCTGGACGCCCGCGGACTGGCTGACGGGCTGCTGTACACGCTGGAAGAACAAAATAAGAAAATATGTACTTACTTGTACTGGGGAATGCGTAGGAGAGAACTCTGAGCTGTAGGAGTAACACGACGAGTGCGATGCGTCGCTGTTGTTGCGAGAAAGGGACGGAGTATAGTGTCTGGACGCCCGCGGACTGGCTGACGGGCTGCTGTACACGCTGGAAGAATAAAATAAGAATTCTTTGAACAAGTTCGATTTGACAACTTAAACAAATATACAGAGACGTACGCCTGATGAGATATTAGTGTTTTCTGGAAAGTTGATCTTTCAGTACCACCCTGCCACCCTGTACCTATTCAGTTATTTTTATTCAAATGGTAAAATTCGATCTTAGGTGAGGTAGGTTAGGTAAATAAGTGAGATGCCATATGTAGGCGTAGCCAATTCACCGCCGCGCCGTGTCAGATCTGTACTAGAAAACTGATCTAAAATCTTAGGGTGTCTGTGTCAACAGTTGGTTGCAAGTGCGTCGACATTTGATTGCAAGTGTGTCGACAATTGATTACAAGTGTGTCGACAGTTGGTTGCAAGTGTTCAGGCAGTCGGCGATATTTACCTGTGCGTATACATGGAATGTACTGCGGAGTCGGTGCTCGCGCTGGACTGCACGCGCGGCAGCCTGCCCAGCAGTGGGGAGCTGTGCAGCGCGCCCAGCAGCTTGTCCATGCCCACTGATGGCGAGCCAGTGTGTCGACAGTAGGTTGCAAGTGTGTCGACACTGTGTCGACAGTGGTGTCGGTCGTATATTCACCTGTGCGTATACATGGAATGTACTGCGGAGTCGGTGCTCGCGCTGGACTGCACGCGTGGCAGCCTGCCCAGCAGTGGGGAGCTGTGCAGCGCGCCCAGCAGCTTGTCCATGCCCACTGATGGCTCGCACTTCAGCTCTGCAACGGATACGGAATAGTTAGAAATACATTCTACAACGAAATAACTACAAGAAAGTACATTTTACTGTGTGGTTTGTGGTACACATATTCCCGTCATCAGCGTGCCACACATAACTATTGCCCCCGAAGGGGTTTACACATTAGCGTGCCACACATAACTATTGCCCCCAAAGGGGGTTACACATATCAGCGTGCTACACATAATATTGCCCCTGAAGGGGGTTTATACATATCAGCGTGCTACACATAATATTGCCCCTGAAGGGGGTTTATACATATCAGCGTGCCACACATAATATTGCCACTGAAGGGGGTTAACATTCATCATCGTGCCACGCACAGCCCTGCATATTTCTGTCCCCAATGGGACACACACATATCAGCGTACTACAGGGTTATGTGTAAGGGCCCTCCAAAAATTTCAAACTAGTTTTAAATATCTTATTGAAAAACGTTACTCAGTTTCGCGAGTAGAAAACACCTCGAAAATATTAAACTCTGGTGGTATTCTGTATTATTTGATCGAAGTTCAAGGCCTTGAAACAGTTTATCTATAATTTGCTAAGCTACCTAAGGAAAATTATTCTAACTCTAAATTGAATATTATTAAAAAACAGGAAATTTTTACAGTAAAAGTAAAACTCCGTTGATATCTCGGGGCACAAAGTACTTCATTATTAATTTCCAAGTCAATTTCTGTTTTAAACAAGGGGCATTCACACCTCAAAATCTGCGGACATTCACTTCACACGTCACAGAATAGAAACCTACGTCACAAAGCGAATGAACTCTCAGAGGTAATCCCTCAAGGCCAGCCTATTTATGTACACTGTACTACTGTACGTACATTACATAGGTACATACATAGCTAGTAGTAAGTGATAATGATATTCAATGAGGAAAATGGCCGGGAAAATAGGTCAATAACCGGCCGTGAACTTGCGGCTAGTTCAGCGGTAAATTTTCTCGACCAGACAGTACGTATACAAGGAAACTTTCATACCTATATAGGTACAGTTATTTTAGTCTATATTTGCGTCCATAATAGGCAGTAGAAATCGGTTCCTTTACTAATTAGGTT
Source organism: Phthorimaea operculella (assembly GCA_024500475.1). Classification (NCBI taxonomy): domain Eukaryota; kingdom Metazoa; phylum Arthropoda; class Insecta; order Lepidoptera; family Gelechiidae; genus Phthorimaea; species Phthorimaea operculella. The sequence goes on along the minus strand of JANFCV010000186.1, from coordinate 630,609 downwards.
TTTCTATTAATATTTGATATTTCTTTTATAGAGTATGGGTAAGCATTTGTCCGCAATCTCACCTGATGTTAAGTGACGATGCAGACGATGATGGAACATGCTTGCCCAGATAATGCCTATTCACTATCGCCTTGAAAAGGCCCAGGTTATAACGTTCCGGAAACAGATCCGCAGGCAGGGAGTTCCACTCTTTAGCAGTTCGCATTAAAAATGTAGAAGCGAAGCGCTTTGTGCGAATTTGCGGGATGTCTACGATATAAGGGTGGAATCCCAACTGGCGTCTCACAGAATATTTTTCGTATTCCGGCACCAGTGATCAACCGGTCATTATTGTACCAGTCAGCACTTCACCTACACAACAAAAGAAAGATCATGAATTTGTCGATCCTAGTTGGCATTGCCGAAATTTGAGTATGCATTGAAAGCCGCCACTTGAGGATATTGGTTACTTTCTTACCTGATAATTGCGTTTCCTTTTTGATCGTCAAGTTCTGTATCTCCCCAACACCTTGACCGAGGGATTTTGGAGTACATGTGAGAAAATGACTAGTCTACATTTGATAAGGGATTTTGCACTACTCGTCAGAAAATGACTACTAGTCTACATTTGACATTTGAGCGGTATAGTACCTGATAATTGCGTTTTCTTCTTGATAGTCAGGTTCTGTATTTCCCCTACACCTTGAGTCATAATTGGCACTGTATTTTGCGCTAGTACGAGGGATTTTGCACTACTGGTCATAAAATGACTAGTCTAAATTTGACATTTGAGCGGTATAGTACCTGATAATTGCGTCTCCTTCTTGATGGTCAAGTTCTGTATCTCCCCAACACCTTGAGTCATCATTGGCACTGTATTCTGGTCTAGTACGAGGGATTTTGCACTACTTTTCAGAAAATGACTTGTCTACATTTGATATTTGAGCGGTATAGTACCTGATAATTGAGTCTCCTTCTTGATGGTCAGGTTCTGTATCTCCCCAACACCTTGAGTCATCATTGGCACTGTATTCTGGTCTAGCACGAGGGATTTAGCACTACTGGTCGGCGATGACGGCCGCCGTGACAGGGTTAAAGATGCGTTGTCGGTTAGGACGGATATCTGGAAGAAGAAAGGATGTTTTATGAACATTCTTTGGTAACTTGGCACATAAAATTGTTTGCACAGTGTGACTGTCAAAATATCTTACTTACTTACTTTCTATTGAAAGAAAAGAAAGCAGGAAATAGCAGCTGTCCTTTGCTTTTTAAAAGTGACGTTTGATGTCTTTTCATCATCCAGGATCTGAAACAGTTTCTTCCTTACCCTATTCATGCTGAGATTCCTCTGATGCGGCTGCAGCGGCGCAGCATACTTCTGATCCAGCACAACAAACAAGTTTTGGAAGGGCTCGCTTTTAACTGGTTCCATCATAATTGCCAAGTTAATAGTGATATTCCTTAGAATATCAGCCATTTTGTATTGGTTTGCTTTCTTCCTTACCCTGTTCATGCTAAGACTCCTCTGATGCGGCTGCAGCGGCGCAGCATACTTCAGATCCAATACTCTCTGGTCATCCAGGCTCTGAAACGGTTTCTTCCTTACCCTGTTCATGCTGAGACTCCTCTGATGAGGCTGCAGCGGCGCAGTATACTTGAGATCCAGCACTCTCTGGTCATCCAGGCTCTGAAAGGGCTCGCTCTTCACTGGTTCAGTTTTGATGGTCACGTTCCGGAGCGTGTCAATGGAGTCCCGGGAAGATTGCAGGTCTAAGGAGTTGCTGTTTTCATCTGAAAAGAAAACATGTGTATTATTTCATTTTGAAGTTACCTAGGTACTATATAAATGTCCTATTACTGTGTTGCATTTGAAGGCGTCAAACGTTTCTTTATGTGTGTTGCTCGGTTCTTAACTTATTGTTCGGTAGTTCGGTTGGGCTGTCGGTTAAGTTGCTTAGATTGGATCGGTTCAGTTAGGTAGGTCAATTCGGTTAGTTTGATCGGTTGGGTAAGTTGGTTGTATCGGCCAGATTCCAAGGCATGACTAGTTGAGTCGGGTGTTTGAATAGTTTAGTTTTAGGGTCGTTGGGGTTCTTCTTTCTTTTCGTGTGGAACACCGAGTCGTAACCCTGGTGTCAGTTTTTCAACCGCCTACTGCAAGTAGCAGGCCTTTGACATGGTTGTGTAACGACCGCCACCATAGACAGCAACCGGGACCGACAGCTTAACGTGCCCATCCGAAGCACGGAACCATCTTACTTGCGGACAATCAGGTGGTTCAGCCTGCAATGTCCTAACCAGACTGGGAACAAATTCACAAAGTGATAAATATCAACTTTGTGAGTGACCCCACCGGGAATTGAACCCGGAACCTTTTGCGGAGGCAGGCATTCTAACCGTTGCGCCACATCGGCTGTTGGGGTTGAGTTGTGTCGTATTATATCTCACCATTGTTTACGCTCGTGTCGATGACCATCTCGGAGTCTGACAGTTCTCCTTCCCAGGACATGGGTCTCTCGCGCTCCACATTGGTGGGTTCGCAGGGAACGCCGCTGGAAGACCGTTTCTTCTTGTTTCTCATGTTCACCTGGAAAAACATTAGGATTTGGTTAATATCGTGTCTCGAAAAAATAAGGTAGAATTTAACGCCGACACAATATGGTCCCAGAAAATAATACACGTCAAACTTATTTGACTTCAAATTACTTACCTATCCCTTCGTGTCTGGTTGAGATTTGGGACGCCTAATGTATGGTAATTTATAATATGCTTCGTTCGCAGTAGTTCCATTGAGATTAGTTCCATGGAACTACTGCGAACGTTTTTATCGCACTAGTTCCATTGGCTCTGACAATGGAACTATCGCGAAGCTTCGTTTACGATCATTCGCAGTAGTTCCATTGAGTAGTCATTTGGTCTGTGCATCCACCTTCTCAAATATGTCTCAGTGCGCATAAAAGTTTCTTTGAAGGAGTTGTAGGTCTTGACGAGACCTACATTTAATGTGACAGCTGTCAAACTATTGGTTTCTTTGGGAAAGTTGTAGCCCTTAACGAGATCTACATGACAGGTGTCAGCTGTCATACTAAAAAGTCGTAAATCAGAAACTATGCGTGATAGGCTATTGGTTTCTTTGGGAAAGTTGTAGGCCTTAACGAGATCTACATGACAGGTGTCAGCTGTCAAACTAAAAAGTCGTTTATATCGGAAACTATGCGTGCTAGACTATTGGTTTCTTTGGGAAAGTTGTAGGCCTTAACGAGATCTACATGACAAGTGTCAGCTGTCATACTAAAAAGTCGTTTATATCGGAAACTATGCGTGCTAGACTAATGGTTTCTTTGGGAAAGTTGTAGCCCTTAACGAGATCTACATGACAGGTGTCAGCTGTCATACTAAATCGTCGTTTTTATCGGAAACTATGCGTGCTAGACTATTAGTTTCTTTGGGAAAGTTGTAGGCCTTAACGAGATCTACATGACAGGTGTCAGCTGTCATACTAAAAAGTCGTTTATATCGGAAACTATGCGTGCTAGACTATTTGTTTCTTTGGGCAAGATGTAGTCCTTAACGAGATCTACATGACAGGTGTCAGCTACATTTTAAGTGACAGCTGTCAAACTTTTATCTCGTTAACCATGCATGATACTCTACTAGTTTCTTTGGAAAAGTATGACAGCTGACACCTGTCATGTAGATCTCGTTAAGGCCTACAACTTTTCGAAAGAAACTAGTTGTGTAGCGTGCATAGTTAATGAGATAAACGAGTTTAAAGTTTGACAGCTGACACCTGTCATGTAGATCTCGTTAAGGCCTACAACTTTTCCAAAGAAACTAGTTGTGTAGCGTGCATAGTTAATGAGATAAACGAGTTTAAAGTTTGACAGCTGACACCTGTCATGGAGATCTCGTTAAGGCCTACAACTTTCCCAAAGAAACCAATAGTCTAGCACGCATAGTTTCCGATATAAACGACTTTTTAGTATGACAGCTGACACCTGTCATGTAGATCTCGTTAAAGCCTAGAACTTTTCCAAAGAAACTAGTTGTGTAGCGTGCATAGTTAATGAGATAAACGAGTTTAAAGTTTGACAGCTGTCACTTAAAATGTAGGTCTCGTCAAGACCTACATTTCCTTCAAAGAAACTTTTATGCGCACTGAGAAGGTGAGACAACTACTCAATGGAACTACTGCGAATGATCGTAAACGAAGGTTCGCGATAGTTCCATTGTCTGAGCCAATGGAACTAGTGCGAAAAAAAACTTCGCAGTAGTTCCATTGGACTAATCTCAATGGAACTACTGCGAATGATTGTATAATAAGTAAGTTATACCTAAATAATCCATCGAGAGGTTATGCACTTGTCGCGTATTATAGAATGTCTGACTGACGGAGAATTCTTATTTCAAAATTCAAGCTCATTCGGTACTGGCCAAAAATTACTATTTTTGTAGTGATGTTAGTCCACGATAATATCGATAACTCGCAAGAATTTTTGGAGTCCATATTCAGCAGTTTTTTTACACTTATTATTATCAGAGATATAACTTAATATTAATGGTTTCAGTAACATTTATACAGTTTAGTCAAAATGTAAATTTAGACTTTAGAGACTAGAGACAACAAATTGTTTGTTTACCTCATACTGATGTTGTGAGAAGTCTATCTTGGAGATTTCAGCGTCTGTGGAGTCTTCATCGTGAGGCTCTGAAGACACACTGATGCGGACCCCACTCGAGCTGTAGGAGAACTGGCCTGTAATAAAAAAAATGTCTTCTTACAAAATCTACTTCTTTAGAAGAAAAAGGTCCTTCCTTTTTTGGCAAGGCCAACGGAATTTTTCAAAAATAGGGATGAGCCTTATCCATAAAGACTTTTCTTTTATTTATCTGTTATCTAGTTGGTAATTGTTATGCAATTAGTTGTGACATCAGATTTAACCATGATCTAGTAGGTAATAGGTATTTACTTTCTATTAACTCACTGAAATTCGGGCGAAAGTTTTCCACTTTGTACATCATAGAAAAAAGGGTGTAACTAATCAATCACAAAAAAAGTTCACTAATCAAGTCACTTCGTAAAATCACAAAACACAAGCACCGTTATTTTATTATCTAACACCTCACGTCTTTGCAAAGTCTTAAAAATATTAGCTTTTGCAAGATTTTAAAACGATTTTCAGTCACATTCTACGTATGAAATTCAAATATCGAACAGGACTATCTTCTATTAAATACGAACGGCGACTGACAACGATCGGTGCGGCAGATGAGCTAGTTTGCAAATGGCCAGAGTTTGTTACTCCCGCGTAAACTCTTCTCTGTGGCGGAAGTTAACAGACGGCCAAGTTTGCCGCGCGACCTTACGGCCAACGACCTTAGCTATCACTAATTTTTCCCTCCAATTTCATCGGCATATGATTCATATTGGGGGGCACCGGGGGCAACGCTCGCACTGTTTGGTTGTTACCTACTTGAGTGAAGTGTTGACAAAATACGAAGATCACACAAGATAAAGTTGTAATTTGTAATTTTCCTAGAGTTGTCCGTGAAGTGATCGGCAAATTATTGACTTGTTAAAGTTAATCCTTGTTTGGATTAAGAGTTGATTGCCATTTACAAACGGAAGGATGAATGACATTTTTATGAGAGAATTTACATTTTTAACTCGTTTCGTTGTTTTGGTCAGATTTTAATATTTTATTATTATAGCTGGTATCAGATTACTTCTACGCGTGTTAGTTTTCGGTCACTTTCTAAGCGTTTTTAATGGAGGAAGTCATTCAAATAAAAAATATTTAGCACCTTGACTTGACCTTAGATACCAATAAATAAAATACACAAGCAAGTCCTTCGAAAACCTCTATTTATCCCATGGAAATCGATTTTACATCTGTCTTGTCTACGTGATTATCTTAAAGTTAAAGTAAAATATTAAATATTCAGAAAATGGACATTGTAGGAAACTTACCATTGCTGGTCTCTGGGCCCGACATGCTGATGGTGGTCACCGATACGTGCCCCCCCTCCACTTTGACAGGCTCCCCCTCACTAGTCATCGCACTCATCTTGCACCATCACAAACTATCGACATCCAGTCATCGACACCGCACAACACTACACTATAGAGCACCAATCACAGTCTTACAGTTAAATCAGCAAAAACACTGTTCCAAAATTTTCAAAAACTATTTTCTCCGCATTCTTTTTGTTAGAAAAATATTCTTAACTTAAAAATTTCGTTGATCATCTCGCGTCGCTGTTCATTTTTAAGGCAAAGGGGTTTAGTCTTGTAGAGCCATTTAGTGATGTTCTTTTACATGGTCCCAAGCTCGCGAGGTGTGGAAGAGTCCCGTTTGGAAGCATTAGTCGATCAGGCTTCATGGGTCGGTGATTGCTCAATAAATTCATCATCTTGCTCAATCTGAAACAAAAGAAAGACGAATTAATGTTGCACTAGTTTTATGACAAAAACAAAATTATCTAAGAATTGCATTGCATACCAAATATTTTGTTTGATAATGATTTTCCGCATGATTTCATAGCGACAACTGTGTCTTCCAAATCTTAAAGTCCATAGATAAGTATATTTTTAAAATTGTAACTGGCAAACAACACCGAAAACCTTTCAACGCAAAAATAACAAAAGTTTATAGTTCGATTTCAAAAGTTCAAAATTGGAATCTGTCGTTCGTCGTGTTTGTGTACACGTACTGCGCGACGCGACGGCCTTGCGGCCAGTGCTGAGATAGCACGCGTATCGGCATATCGATACTCGACTCGACATCGACCCCGTGTCATTGGCATTTTGTTTTGACGCGGGTTCGATAAGACCTCAAAGGCGCAGCTTGCTCAACGAACTATTTTTTATGATTGTTGGTATTGTAATGTTCCTGTTACATTAGGGAAGCATTTGATTACAATATAACTAAGTAAATAAAACATTTTGTAATAAATTGCCAAACGACACGAAGTAGTTCATCTAATCATATCCAGTTACAATGATGAGACAACCTAGGGTGCTAATATGTACAGTGTTTTGTTTGTCTTGGATATTATTATTATGTGTGTATGAATAAACGCTTCCTGCTTACAGCCGTTAATTTTAGAATCGCTGTTCAACTGTTAAATTATTTCATACTGACGAATTATTCAAGAATGCCCACATTCATACTCATACCTACTCGTAAAACTTCATATCATCGCAGTAATCTTATCGACAGTAATCAGTCACTAGCGCGGGCAAGGTAGAGGGGGGGCGGCCTTCACGGAGCCGGTTAGCCGCGGGCATTTCGCCTTTCGCGCGCTCAACCCGCCGCCGTTCCCAATACCAAGAGATGACTGGCCACTACTGGCCAGCAACACTCGACTGATTATGTTTGGGTGCCGTTCGAATAAAGTAAACGATACGAAATTGGAACACAATCGAGATTCAATTTCAGTTCGTTTTTATTTGGCATCAGATGAATTGCGATAGACAGGCTGTCTGGGTGGATTTGAATTCGCTTTGAAAAAAAAAATACAGATTAAAGAGGAAAAAAACAGTAAACGCAGTTGATTCTGCTGAAATAGAATTTGAAAGGATAGCAATAAGGCTATCTTGCAGGTTTTGAGAAATACTGAACAAGACTGCAAGAAGGTTTTTTTTGCAAAATGCTTTTCCAGTTTTTTTTTTCTTACAGACCGTGCTTACAGAGTTTTCCTTTGGTTTTATGAAGAAAGTTTTATTCGTCTTTGTTTAATAACCTTATTAGTAAGTAGGTAGAGTTCTAAATGAGAACGAATACCAACAAAAATAAGTACATTATAATATTATAACATAACACCTATAGCGAATAGAGAAAATGCAATTGCAATTGGAATGTAATCCCGTCTGAAGCATAAATCAGGCTGGCTACGAAGGCATCGTTCGAAGATTAAACAGCAAAGAGAGGGATAGATATGAAACCAGTCCAGCGTCTGGCAGACCAATTAGCGGCCTGTAGAGCAGTGTTGCCAGCTTCTAGACATAATATTCTTACAACGCTACACCTACTTCCTTTAGATACTAAATCAAAATCAATCAGGCTGGCTGAGATGGCATCCTTCGAAGATTCAACAGCAAAAAGAGGGATAGATATGAAACCAGTCCAGCGTCTGGCAGACCAATTAGCGGCCTGCAGAGCAGTGTTGCCAGCTTCTAGACATAATATTCTTACAAAACTACACCTACTTTCTTTAGATAATAAATCAAAATAAATCAGGCTGGCTACGAAGGCATCGTTTGAAGATTAAACAGCAAAGAGAAGGATAGATATGAAACCAGTCCACCGTCTGGCAGACCAATTAGCGGCATGTAGAGCAGTGTTGCCAGCTTCTAGACATGATATTCTAGCAAAGCTTCATATACTTCCTTTAGATATTAAATCAAAATCAATCAGGCTGGCTGAGAAGCCATCGTTCGAAGATTAAACAGCAAAGAGAAGGATAGATATAAAACCAGTCCAGCGTCACAGCTGTAGAGCAGTGTTGCCAGCTTCTAGACATGATATTCTTGCAAAGCTACACCTAATTCCTTTAGATATTTAATCAAAATAAATCAGGCTGGCTACGAAGGTATCCTTCGAAGATTAAACAGCAAAGAGAGAGATCTATCATAATAATATCTGATATGAAACCACACCAAAGTCTGGCAGACCAATTAGCGGCCTGCAGAGCAATGCTGCCAACTCAAGACAAAGACATTGAGAAAGTGCGGAGAAAGAATATAGGTAAATATCTCAGTCAGTACCTATCTCTTTTCTTTTATATAAAATACACAAAGAAATAATTCCATTTACTTAAAGAATATTTATGTACTTAGGTTTTCATACGTGTCACAATAAACTGATAGTAACTGTCAAAGTTATTTTATTACATGAAAGGGACAGGAATAAATTTAGACGGCATAAGATACGTTTATCTTTACACAAACCTGTGTGAAAGTAATCAAGACTGTTTAAAAAGTCATACATTTCGTTTTTTGCATGATCTTTAGTTTAAAATAATTTTATTACCGGTCGTTTATTTAACATTTTTCTTTAATTCTAACTGGCAACACTAATTAGCTTTCAATAAAAGTCCCTTGCCCTCCAGCCAGACAGCTCGCTTATCAGTACCATTCACATTCTCCTTGACAAAGCGAATAATTGACAATGTATTTGCGCAAACCACAATGTTAAGTTTAAGAATATCTAAATTAGACATACAAGTGACACATTAGCAACACAAATAAGAATTTGGTAAGACTCAACTGGAATTTGGAATTCGAATAACATGAATTTAATTCCACTACACATTACTTATTTACAGAAAAGTCAGCACGTACCTACCTATTGCAATTATTGAGCATTGTCATGTTGATTGTAAATAAAAAATCTTTTCTGAAAGGCCTAACCCTGAATTAGACAATGAATCGCTCGCCAGTGCAATGTAATGCATTTGGAATCAATTTGTTGAGGATATGTAGGTAAGCAGTACAGATACCTACCTCGTTTTATTTAAACATACTGAACTGAACTGGCTTAAAACTTAAAATCCAATTGAGAACAAGAGAAGGTAAAATTATCAAACGATCAAAACCACCGCTACAAAAAACCCTACAACGGCCAGTACAGTTCTAAATTTAAAAACCAAAATGTCGCGGTGAGTAATCTTTATCTCTTTCTTTCCGGTTTATTGAGTGAATGTGTGAGTGGGATGAGAATAATTCGATGTCCCAATAAAAGGAGTAGAGGCGCACGGAAAATGGCGTCATCGCGGCCTAGACAAGGCCGAGCGGTCATTTATACGAGACGTCAGAAGCTTTGCTTTGTCTGCTCAGGAGGCGTATGTTTGAGGAGAAACAATTTCGTATGCGAAAGTCCGCCACGAGAGATCTAAACACTTGTTTCACACTTTCTACTTCCTGACTAGACTAGTAGAAATTTTCATCCATTCACAAGATCTTTAGACTGGATAAAATCCATGATGAATTATTGGAAACTAAATACGTTTATCAGTAAAGACCACACCGAGCGTCTCAATTTGGCGAATGCGAAATCTCATTTCCACTGATTAAAAAATGAGTTCCTGCCTCAGATTATCAACGTGGAAACTTTTTGCATTACATTAAATATTATTTATTGTGTTTTTGCTGTTTTAATCTGGACCTTGATATATATTTCTTATTTTAACCGTCGTCGTTGTTTCTATGACTAATATAATATAAGTGAGTATTGAGAACCTAACAATGGAATAAAAGCTCGACTGATTTATGGAGGCAATTTGTGAAAACTATTCTTGGGAAATCATCATCCATCAAAATAAGCGTAATTTCTTTTTACTATAAAATATCAATTACAGTAGTAATCACAGTAAGAATAAAGTGACTGGCAACGATAAACTGCATAATAATATCCCAGACAATACACGTTTCCAACTTGCAGCCCCATGTATTTGTTCAACAAGAGCGGCAACAAGATAACACAATGAGGAAAACAGTCAAGAACGTTTCATAGGCTTGGGTAAGTGAGACGTCCTTGCTTTGTTGTTCCAAGTTATCGATGAGTCGACGACCGATAATTATCATAAGGTCGCAGCACTATCGGAGTGACGCGCGCGCTGCCATGTTTGGCGGTATTTTATCGGTAACTGAAAAATGGCGCCACAGGTGCGTCAATGTCATCCGTGTAGGATGTTTTTGCGGATAACCTTGTGAAATTATCAGACTTGCCACTTGCTATCGCAAAAGTAGATTTAGATTGTTTCAGTTACATGCAAGCGTGCATTTCATAGGTATTTGTTTCAAGTTAGCTTATTACAGGCTAAATCAGCTAAAGATGGATAGGTAAGTACTGCTTCGAAAGGCAAATTCAACCGTCAATTTATGACTTGAGTACCTAGGTAGGTACCTACTCAGACTGCAGCCGTAAAGTAAGTAACCTGGTCAGAGGTCGTCTAATTAAATTAGTTACCTGGTACGGGGTGTAGGACTCTGACATCAGGGTTCATCGGGTCGTTCGTCGACTTAGTGTTCCACAAGAGGAGAGAGACCTTGACTATAATAACGACAAGGCCATTTCACTCTTCTGATAAGCCCAAGGACGTTGACATAACTAATCTACAGAGTTAATTGTTTTCTTCATTAGATTAATGTTGTTATTGAATGGAATACTTTCATGTTTTAAGTAGGTTATTAACTTATTGTAGGTATAAATAAGTTAATCCAAATCTTGAATCCACATTTATCAATCACTTCTGGTCTGTTCTGTCTGTTGCTATTTTAGATTGCGATTCTAAGGATTTACCGCCTCCGTCCGTATGCGTTACGTGCACGTCATCATGCGCGTATAAGGTGGTTCACAAAAGAAGGGGACCCGAAATGGCAACATTATTGTTGACATCTTGCTCAGATGTCATGTAATATGAAAAAGACGCAAACAATAATGTTGCCATTTCGGGTCCCCTTCTTTTGTGAACTGGGTTATAGCAATGACGCTGACGCTGTAATGCATGGGATCCTGCATACGGAGGCGGTGCGTTCTGCCTTTAAATCATAAATAACATAACTCTCAACTTCTGCAATATAATGTTACCTACGCGTGTTACTAGCAACTGATGTTCTCTTAAGATGCAATTTACGAAACAGGGTACACGGTACCTTTGTGTCGCAAAATTCCTAATTGGTAGGTTAGGTAGGATACTAAGCATTAGTCCATAAGATATTTTTTTCAAAAATGCCTTTCTTTGCTGAAACCCCGTTCAAAATAAACATTTCAATATAAAGACAAAACTTATAAATAGAAGACTAGAAAGCAAACAACCTTAACTAATGCTAACAGAGTGTGAACCGAACCGCAAAGCGTACGGCTACTTCCCGTGTCCCCGACCTAGCGAGGTCGTCTACACAGAATAGACAGTAACAGTCTATACAGGGTCTTAATAATAGAGGATGTCAGGCAGCACGCTGCTTCGCGCGGTTGTTATCGCGTACCAGTCCGCGTACGAAGTTCAGTTTATTCCAAGCGGTGCAGATTTACTAAATGAACTTAGTACGAAATTACGCACACGCTTTCTAGTTATTGAAACATCATCGAAATACCCATCGGGAACAGGGAACTCAACTTATCAAACCGTAGTAAGATCCTGCAAGAAATCAGGCTGATGATTATCAGTAACTGCAGCAGTAAGGTACCTGTAATATCAGTGACAGTAATATTTAGTAGTAAATCCAGTTGTCCTGCTCTACCTTTAGCCACAATGTATCTTAAAGTACAGCCCTTAATACAGCCGTTCTAAGGCAATATTTTGACAAATGATGAGAATGCTTTGATATAAGATCTATTTTCCTTTGCTAACATCGCCTTTAGTATGAAACTGACAGCAGTCACATATAGCCTATAGGGGTGGCATAAGTCTAGTTTCACAATACCCAAGTGAGACTTGGATAGCTAGCTTCCAAACTCAATCACAGTACAGAAAAACGCAAGATAAAAATTCCCTGGTAACGAATGTCATTACACCCCATACAGTGTCGTCTATCACTAGAGTACGACGCACCCTGTCACCCACGCGACTGAAATAGATGAGGTGAATACACCGCATTCCCTTCGTTTACTACGCACTACGGACTTTGTCCCATACAACACCTGTTCGGGATTTTGAAACGTCTAGACCTTACCTTTCAGCTCTAGTATACTAAAACCAAAGATAATAGTATGGGTAGGACTAAAACCGACAGAGTCGAACTTCTAGGGAACAAAATACCTATATACGATTGGTTAAAGATCGTAGGTATTGAATGTAAAGATTTCCTTTGAGCTGTGCTGTAGGAAAGTATTTTTATACCTTGAGATCGGAATAGCACCTTGTGAGTTCAACTCGTGGTATGGAGTATCTATAGTATGGACTCGAATAAAATGGGGCATTTTGATGAAATGAAAAATGTTCCTTGGGACTTGGGAAGCGTTAGTTGTTTCTGAGCCGGTTCTAAGTGTACGCTACCGGTCACTAGTAAAATTTCGCCCGGTATATTGACCGAGGATAATGGCGATGGACACTGTCGTTAAAAAGCCTTAATGCAAAAAGAAGATGACTAGTAAGGAAGGACGCAATAGTTTTGTGACAAACTTTAGTACTTACATACTTAGGAACACTACACTGAGCAAGCCCAGCTGGCTCCAAAGTTCTGCAAACTTTCGAGACAACAGCGGCAGCACAGGACAGAGTTTCAAAGGAAAAGGAAGCCATTCGAAAACAATTCGTCAGGAATATTATGCACCCACCGCAGAGTTTTGTATTGTGTCTAGATGTCTTCTTTTGTTGTATTTTCTTCTAATTATTGCTAAATTCCTGTTTTGTAAAAATCGATCGTGGTTCCACACGATGCGATAAGAAGAAGGACAATTTCATCGTCTTTAAAAGTTATAGAGACTGCGATAAACAGCGAAAATCGAAAATGAAGGCATCTGCTTTAATCCATTTTATTTAGCTTGCTTGCGAATTTCATTGAAGAATTTTTATTGTTTATTTTTCCAAGTATCGTGTGCAAGGTTACTTGTAAGGATGGCGACACGTGTGCTGTGTTTGTTTTGTGTGATGCATGCGCGGTGACTAACTGGCTAAAGATGTTAAAGGCAGAACACACCGCCTCCGTACGCGTGGCGTCACGCGCGTAACTATGACGTTGTAATGCATGGGATCGTATGAGACACGACAAACAGAGGTATGACGTGCACGTATAAGCAGGCAGTGCGCCGCCTCTCATACAATTCCATATATTTCAACCTATACGCGCGTCAGCCTGCATACGTCCTGCATACGGAGGCGGTGTGTGCTGCCCTTTAACCCTCTTTTGGTGAGTAATATGGTGTAGATCCTACCTATTGCTATAAATATAAATCAACAGCACTGCAGTAGTACTGTACTCGTCAGTTCTGCTCACGGCCCTGTGCTAGTGCTAGAAAATTTGATAGTATTGCAATAAGTATGTATTTATTGCAATTAAATCAATTAACAATGCAGAGATACAGGTAGTGAACAAATGATTTACTTACTAATGAATAATAAGAAGCGTGTTTAATATGTTACGACTGACGAGACAATATCGTAATCTATGGCACGAAGACTTCCTAGTTACAATTTGTAAATGTGCCAGGTTTATAGTAATTTGCATTCTAGCTAGACTAATGTTCTAGACTGGATAATACGGGGTGTAAGGGACAGCTCTCCGATAACTGATAAAGTGCATTCAGACCATGAAACTGAACAAGTTCCTATAACAAAAAATTTCAGGACACTAAAAAGTATTTTTGACTTCCCATACTAAATGCAGTTACAGTGCAGCAAAAAAAAGTAGACCAAAAATGAGGGCGCCACTTTGTATGAAACATCAAAATTAAATGGCAACATTGGCTATGAATGGCAACAATTTAGTATGAAAAATATTTCATCCATTTTATTTAATTTCTACTTTTTTTTTGCAAGACTGTAGCTGATCGTGATTAGGCATGTATGGGAACTCCTGAAATATTTTCTTCAGTTTCATGGTCAGAATGCACCCTATGAGTATTGGGAGAGTTGTCCCTTACACCCCGTATAAAATCACGATCAGTTGAATGCATTTGCTATTGGAAGTCAATTTTTTTCCGTCATCTCAAATATTTTCATAAGGGAAGTTGTTCAGTTTCACGGTCTGAATGCACTCTATGAGTATTCGGAGAGCTGTCGCTTACACTCTGTATATTCTGTGTTCTAGATTCGATTTAGTGTCACATTCACATCGCATGTTATGTTTTTATTTTATCACAAGGTGAGACGGCGGACGATTTCTTTGACATTTCCTCAATTAAATAAAATGCATGCTTGTTTTTTTTTCGACGAAAAAAAGCATTCAGCTATCGGGGACTTTTTACAATAAGATTCTTATTTTTAGATTTATAAAATACTAGCTGCCCGTCAGCGGTTTCACCCGCTGCAACCTATTATTCCGCGGGAAAAATGCATTACTCGCCAAGAGATGTCGCTGTTAGTTTTCGGCAAAAACATTTAAAACGCGAATCGGCTCAGTCACGCCACCTTTGCAAAAATATTGGAATATGCGTGATCCCATAGGAATAAGACATTTTCCCGTGGTAAAAAGTAGCCTATGTGTTAATCTAGATACTGTTCTATATTTGTGCAAAATTTCATGTCAATCTAATCAGCCGTTTTAGCGTGATGTCGTAACAAACACACACACAAACATCCGCCTTTATAATATTAGTAGGATTATAATAGTGTAGATGAAGAGAGATAAGATCAGCTATATGAAATTTCTTTTTAATGTAACTGTTGTAGTTTTGTATTTGTATTTGTCCTTTGTCTGTTATTGTGTGAAATAAATGGTTAACAATTATTAAGAGAACTAAAATGAATAACTAATGTGTTTGAACTAAACTGGCTTTAATGTCTTGTCAGTGAATCATGGTACAGTAGTGAATAGTAACTAACCTATTCGTCATCTGTATAGGGTTTCCTTGCAATTCTCAAAAATAATTAGCATAAATTGATCCCTAATTTGTTACTCGAGTTGTCACTGATACAATAATGTTATTACTTACAGGTATTCGAATATTTATGTATTTAGTGCAAGTCTACACGCCAGCTGTAATGTATCAATATAAACTGAATTTACCTAAAGTTCCTAAGGATGACCAAGATAAGTTGATTCCTCATAAGAGTAACTATATGTTCTTATAGAATAATGTTATTGTAGGTATTCAATTATGAATGTATTTCAGTGCTAGTCTAGACGCCAGCTGTAATAAATCAATATAAACTAGTTTTACGTACCGTGCCGTTCTACCTGTGGGTGTCGAAAAAAGCAACTAAGGGATAATTATCCAGGGAACGGGCAGCAGCGTTCCCTGTGAATGCAACATCTTGCACTGCGCTCGCCAATCCGCTTGCCAAGCGTGGTGAGTATGGCAATACCCTCCGATAGGGGGAGGCCCATGTCCAGCAGTGGACTGTTGTGGCTGTTTTGGTGGGGTTTACGTACAGTTCCTAAGTATGACCAACATAAATGGAGAGGAAAACTCAAAGCTCATTGCAGATGGCAGCAGACGCAAGTATGCCTAAATAATGATAACCAATAAATAAGAAGTAACTAAACTTTGTCATTGACACATTTTCGGCCAATCACAGAAAAGAGGCACACTCGGTAGTGGCGCCGTTAGTTCTTCAGTTTCCCACCTCATTCATACGAGTAACTCTAGGTGCCAGCGGTGAAGACGTTTTAGCGAAGATAGGCCGGAGCAGAAAAATTTACAAATGTAAGTAAATTGTTGTGATGTGTGAGTATGGACTAGAATATTTTTTAAAAGCGAAGCCGGTGGGAATCGGCATGAATGAACCCATCGCCACTGCTAGGTGCTTATAGAACAATGTTATTGTAGGTATTAAATTATAAATGTGTTACAGTAGACCAGACGCCAGCTGTATAAACGGCCTGCACAAATACGCGACCGCCGAATGTGAGTGTTTGTTTTGAATGTCATTGGAGTCTGCGAATTTGCGTTCTAGTTTATGTAGGACACACTGCACGATATGGTTGAATGTCAAATTAAAGGTTGTATATAAAAATATAAAGGTTCCTTCATCGGCAGTATGATGTTACGAATATTAACGAAATTCTAAGCTAACTAAGCTAGCGTAGCGTTGGAAGCCTTCCTTCCGATAGTCGGGGAATTCTGGAAATTCAATGTATGGCGCCAGTTGAAGCACGCCTTTACAGCAATTTTTTTTTGCGATTAGATACCTTTAAGCATGTTGTTTGAAACCTTAAAAGCGGAGACCCTCCGCCCGTCCGCATCACCCCCATTTTCTTTGAAATGTGTCAAAAATTATAAACTTTCCGGATTTATGAGTTAACTATGATAGTTACAAAAAAAGTGTCAAAGGACAAAATATTCCGTATTAAATTTGCTACTTAAATGTAATACATTTTTTTATTGTAACTCTTACGGTTTTCAAGATTAAACGATTTATACTAAAAAAAAACTTTTCCTGGAAAATCTATGAATGGCGCCAGTTGAAGCACGCCTTTACAGCAATTTTTTTTTGCAATTAGATACCTTTAAGCATGTTGTTTGAAACCTTAAAAGCGGAGACCCTCCGCCCGTCCGCATCACCCCCATTTTCTTTGAAATGTGTCAAAAATTATAAACTTTCCGGATTTATGAGTTAACTATGATAGTTACAAAAAAAGTGTCAAAGGACAAAATATTCCGTATTAAATTTGCTACTTAAATGTAATACATTTTTTTATTGTAACTCTTACGGTTTTCAAGATTAAACGATTTATACTAAAAAAAAACTTTTCCTGGAAAATCTATGAATGGCGCCAGTTGAAGCACGCCTTTACAGCAATTTTTTTTTGCGATTAGGTACCTATAAGCCTGTTGTTTGAAACCTTAAAAGCGGAGACCCTCCGACTGTCCGCATCACCCCCATTTTCTATGAAATGTGTCAAAAATTATAAACTTTACGGATTTATGAGTTAACTATAATAGTTACAATAAAAAAATGTATTACATTTAAGTAGAAAATTTAATACGGAATATTTTGTCCTTTGACACTTTTTTTGTAACTATTATAGTTAACTCATAAATCCGTAAAGTTTATAAATTTTGACACATTTCAAAGAAAATGGGGGTGATGCGGATGGGCGGAGGGTCTCCGCTTTTAAGGTTTCAAACAACATGCTTAAAGGTATCTAATTGCAAAAAAAAATTGCTGTAAAGGCGTGCTTCAACTGGCGCCATTCATAGATTTTACAGGAAAAGGTTTTTTTTTATTATAAATCGTTTTATCTTGAAAACCGTAAGAGTTACAATAAAAAAATGTATTACATTTAAGTAGCAAATTTAATACGAAATATTTTGTCCTTTGACACTTTTTTTGTAACTATTATAGTTAACTCATAAATCCGGAAAGTTTATAATTTTTGACACATTTCAAAGAAAATGGGGTGATGCGGACGGGGGTCTCCGCTTTTAAGGTTTCAAACAACATGCTTAAAGGTATCTAATCGCAAAAAAAAATTGCTGTAAAGGCGTGCTTCAACTGGCGCCATACATTGGATTTCCAGAATTCCCCGACTACGTATACAAAACTATAAGACATACAGAAGGGGCATGTTTTTTTGGAAAACTTGCAAATTTTTTTCCACCGCAGGCAGGATTTGAACCTGCGACCTTCGGCATCTGTACTGCCGACGCCACTACCAACTGGGCTACCGCGGTTCTAATCGAGCCTGCGAATTTAGCAAGTATATCTTGTCCACTGTCGCGTGGATGGGCTCCATCTACCGGGATAGTTTTACAACTAATTTCCAGCGACAAATTCATTCTTTTAAAAATTTAAGATGCGTTTTAAAAATTTGGTATTCAATTTATCGCGGGTTTTCCTCGCTTTGACTACATTCAATCTGCAAAGAATGAATTTGTCGCTGGAAATTAGTTGTAAAACTATCCCGGTAGATGGAGCCCATCCACGCGACAGTGGACAAGATATACTTGCTAAATTCGCAGGCTCGATTAGAACCGCGGTAGCCCGTGGCGTCGGCAGTACAGATGCCGAAGGTCGCAGGTTCAAATCCTGCCTGCGGTGGAAAATTTTGTAAGTTTTCCAAAATTGTATACCTAACACGAGATGTGTTTTAAAAATTTGGTATTCAAGGGTTTGTTTTTATTGAGTGACCTATATTTGGGCGATATTGTAATCACCATGTTCACTGGTAAACTAGGTAAGTACATATCTGACAACTGTCAAATATGGCCTATTCGAGTGACGGTACTATAGTCGCTTCCTACGACACCCGCGGGAAAGATATGGAGTGCTATTCTAAGCCAGCAGTCAGCACCCCACGGCATATGTCTTATAGTTTTAGTGATAATAACCACGTGTACCTATGTAGACTAGTCACCGTATAAATAACAAGGGTACAGACACGCCATCTATCGTCGCTCGTTAGCGAAAGAGGTGAAACTACTGGTTTGTTTTCATTCTACTTGTATTGCAATAAACTATTCCTAATCTACTAGTATTGCAATTTGCAATAAATTGGAACTAGAGAGCAGAAGGGATTGTCGCAGATTTTATTGTTAGTGTCCATGCAATAAAACAGGATAGTTCAATTAAATATACTTCCGAAGCAAATGTAAATGCTGAGTATTTCTGTTTGTGTTTGTATTTACCTACGTTTATACTGGTTTTTTGCAAAAACCTATACTACTACTACTACTACTACTACTACTACTACAGCGACAACAGTCCAGCTTTTCGGGAGATGTTGCCATACTCACCACGCTTGGCAGGCGGATTGATGAGCGCAGTGCAAGATGTTTTATTCACGAACGCTACTGTCCATTTCCTAGGTGAATAGACACCCTCTTGTAGAATTGGGGTGATACCATGGTGATACACTTCATATTAATTTGAAGAGATATGATTCCAATCAAATAAGCCTTCTCAAACGTAAATGATTTATTCGCGAAATTTCTTTATGATGACAGATATGACAACTCGTACACAACGATATTCATATTTGATGTCAATTCCATAGGCATGCAAGTTTTTTCTGGGCATACATACATCGCCTATACGGCCTGCCTACCCGAGCGTAAACGGCTGAATAAAAAAATGGCCATTTACATCACGTCTGACAGAAGTTTAAGAATCATTCTGAAGACGGTGTAGCACCATAGAGACAGGTTGTCAGCCTGTCACTTAAAATTGCACACACACGCCCACGGGAAAAATAAGGGGTGATGCTTATATAAGTCCCCGACACCACTAACCACATGGAAATCTCTCTCAATATGAATGAGAGAAGTTTTCAAAGGCTAG
The DNA here is from genome assembly GCA_024500475.1 of Phthorimaea operculella. NCBI lineage: Eukaryota > Metazoa > Arthropoda > Insecta > Lepidoptera > Gelechiidae > Phthorimaea > Phthorimaea operculella. The sequence continues at coordinate 610,740 of JANFCV010000186.1, read as the reverse complement.
TAAAATCCCTATTAGGTTAAGTAGATTTGTTCAAACCTACTTGATTCTACAAATCCTTCTGTAAATGACGATAGACCACTGGCATGCAATTGCTTGCATCCAAGGTGTTCAACATTTACTAAGCGACATTGCGTCCTCTCTAGACCAACAGTTAAATACAAGGTTAATTCATTATGCATTTACTTGCCATGTGATGCCAGCTTAGAATAGCATCACCCCATATCTTTCCCGTGGGTGTCGTAAGAAGCGACTAAGGGATTTGAGAGTTGATGTGTATTGCAATTTCAGGCGACAGGCTACACTTTCTTCGTTGCTGATACACAGTCTCTGAATGACTCTCAAACTATTGTCAGACTTGGGGTTAATGACCGTATTTACAGCCGTTTACGCTCTGCCTACCCCACAAGGTATAGGCGTGATTTATGTATGTTGCCATGACGAGTGCACATGTTAACCCTGTAAAAACATATCAGATCTCACCGCCAAGCGTTTGAATCTACACGCCATAACTTAACTCTACATCTCAGTCAAAATGTAGGGCTTGACTGTCGACTAAGTTATGCTAAAATTTGATAGCCATATTCAAAGCACTATGCATAAATTAATATGCAGTAACAACAGGATAATAGGCTTAAATGACATGATAGATAACGATAAATTCTTGTGAGGACAAACGAAAATACATGGGATATTTTGTTCATTATTTATTGCTATGTGAGATAGTAGACAATCTTAATTAAAAGAAAAACAAAACGAATCATCTTAAATTACAGGAAAACATATTTATAGCATAACACACAGATATATTGACTAACGTTTTTCGGTACTGTATTAAATTTTTTTAAACTTTTTCCTACATAATATTCCCCGAGGAAAGTTGTTCAGTTTCATGGTCTATCATACCAGCAGTTTTCGGACACCGTCCCTTACACCCAGTATATTAAAGTGGCCAAATTAATTAGCAAACCAAATATTCAGTTATGTTATGAACCTCGTGACTCATGCCACAACCTTGCGGGTTGGACAGGGGAAAGGGAGTGCTGTTTTGTAATTACATAATCAAATCCCGCATACCTAATAGATATTCAGAGATATTTTCAAAGCAAAGTTTAGGACGCCTTGGAAACTAATACAAAATTTTCTCTTTTTTATAAAATTTTGAGTTCCTACACTAAACGCGGCTCGGGCGGGATAAAAAAATATAAATAAAGGCACTGCCTCGGGGCTGGCCAGGCTAACCACAAAGCATGTAACTTTATGCCTCAATGAATGACAATTAAATGGAATAACATTATGTCAATATTTTAAAAAGGAGTTACATGTGTATGGTTAGCCGCCTCTAGTACCGTTACCTTTTACCTTTACAGCCACAACAGTCTACTGTTGGACATGGGCGTCGCCCGTAGCAGGCGGATTGGCGAGCGCAGTGCAAAATGATTAATTCAAAGGGAACGCTACTGCCCGCCCATTCCCTGTAGAATTATCCTTTAGTCGCGTTTTAGTTATCTGTAATCTGCACTAAAACACTTTATAAACTATATTCTTAGTGCAGTAGCAGAATCGGAGGCTTCCGACCGGTCGTCCCCACCATTGGGATATCTGTAGGTACTACCCAACCCACCCACAGAAACTACCACCAGAAAGCAGTGTTGCCAATATGCAAGGGATGCTAATTTGTAACAGTTTTTGACTGGCAAGCTGCATATTACCAGTGTAACCCACTGATTTTCTGTCATGATCATCATCAACACCTAGAACGGTGCTGGACAGGACACGGATCTTTTATAGGTATCCATTGGTATTCAGAGGTAAATGCATTGGATTTGCCTGGAGTAGGTATGAGGTATTGCATACGTACGAAAAAGTACCGTTTAACGCTTCCGAGAACGCAAAGCATTCGCATAACTTCAAATCGATTAAATTATTGCAGAAAGTGCATAAATAAATGGCAAAACAGTGCCTGCAAGTGTGCAAAACCATAACACAAAAGAAAAGCAGATGTATTAAAAAACAAAAACCCATCTGCAGTAATTTATCTAGTATTATGCAGTAATTAAAATTCACCATTTGGAATTTATGAAATTTTAATATAGCCAGTTTCACACGTGCTGGTCAGATGATTCTAATGACACCTCAATATTCAAGATCCACCCAGCTGTGAAAAATAATATAAGTAGGAATAAAGAAAAGAATCCACTCTACAAAATTATTATTGCATAAAGAAATGGCAACACCGAGGTAGGTGGCGGGGGAGGTAAATGGGTCGCCGCAGCCGCATTCCAACCGGTTGACATTTCTCAGGAAACCGAGACGGTGATTGACGGTGCAAACGAGCCTTCGGTGGGAAAACGAAGAAACACGCTCTGGGTTAATTTGACACTCATGTGGGGGAAAATAACGAATCGATTGTTGTGCGATTGATGTGTGGTGTGATAAGGATGGATAAAATAAGGAATTAGTATAAAGAGGGAGATTGAAAGTAGCGCCAGTGACAGAAAAAATGAGAGGGAACCGTTTATCTTGGTATGGGCATGTAATGAGGAGGGATGAAGAGCATATAACAAAGAAAGTATTGAACATAATGTGGATAGACGCAGAAGAAAAGGAAGGCCTAAAAAAGTTTGGATGGATTGTATAAAAGACAATATTATGAAAAATAAAGGCGTAAGTGAGGATTTGACTGCTGATAGAGATGAATGGAAGAAAAAGACATGTTGTGCCGACCCCAAATAAATTGAGATAAGGGCAGGCAGATGATGATGTTGCAACAAACGATTTGAAAAACACATAGAGAAAGTAATTCAGTCTTGTCCCAGGGCGGGGTGGGACGTGACTGGTCCGTGCAAAAGACAGGTTGGAAGGATCACCTAGCCTTCATCGCCCCCAAGATTAGCTAGGTCTAGGTGGTTAAGTAACCCTTAATTTTGGTACCCTTGGTTGGGTGTAATTAATGTTATTTGCGTGAACACGGGATCGACGCTGCGGACGCCAATAAACTTCCAATGAGGAAAACGTTCAACAAAAAGTCTCAGAAACCCTAAAACGTAAAACTAGACTAAAACCAAACCCGCAGCAACCATTCGCCAAGGAAGGCCACAGCCACAGTATATAGATGTAACAGTAAAGAAACTCGTCCCGTTTCTGTTGAATAGCAAGAGTGGTCACTCTCGCTCGGCTAAAATATAAAATTAAAATAACTTAAAAAATTCTTTCACCGTTTATAAACTGCATTATCCCTGTGATTAACAAAGGCTACTCTGGGAAAACTTTACTATGGGAAAACGCCTCATTCCCTTTCCACGAGCATTCAGAGAACATTTCGCTCAGGTGAGACTGGGTCAGTCCTATTAGCGGCGTCGCGCGCCTGTTTCGAGAGTTTGTATGAAGACTATGAAGTTTCCACACTGCTGAGAGCAAGCGAAGCCATTTTTTCGCTGTGCCACAGCCTCACTCAGCTGCGAACGTTGTGAAGGTAAAAAATATCCTTGCGAGCAAATGCGTCTAGCTAGCCGAACGAAACCGGTCCGGTTTTCCGGAGCCGAAATTAAAACTCAATTGGAGCATTGGAGAATATGGCAAAAAAGTGTGCTCCGGAAATTGCAAGGTTATAAAATCATGGACCTGTATTTGCGCCTCATCAAGGGTATATGATGAGCAACGGTGGTGGTGTCTGCCAGTAGTATGAGGTTTTCCTTCGAATGCGTGGACTGTTGCAGCTGTGACAGTGCAAAAAGGAGATGGCTGTGTCCGTCTATTCTATTCAAGTTTAGTTATGCTACGATTTGCTTATTATAATCAGTATTTTTTGAGTAGGTATCTTATGTATTGTTGCTGGCAAATGTAGTCTGACGATTGCAAGTGTTTTGCAGTGGTAGATATGCTTAGTCACAGTTCACAATTTCACAATTGTTATGACTAACACTACACTTGCTGCTCAAAAAACGACAGCTCATAGAAAGCACACCCAGTGTGCCAGAAGAATTCGCGCTACGGTGAGTCAAATCAAGTACAAACACATTTACTTCTAAAGCTTTATGTGTGGGTAATAAGGTTCATATTAGAATGAAAATTTAAGGCACTATAGGTACCTAATCGAAGCTCGCCGGCGCCACAGACCTGTTCCTGTACCCTATAGTGACTCACGTCTTAATGGTTTCGCCGAATCGAAATTCGAACGCAGACACAACCGTTGCGAAACCTCTGGGGCCCGAGAAAGGCTCGACGACAAAGAATATCGTCTGTGCCACATGAGACCTTGGCCTTAACGAGTACAGTCGAAAATTCGAAATTCAAAAAGGCAAATAACGCCTTTCGCAACCCCCCTGCAATAATTTCGAGTAATAAATTCGTATCGCGGAGAAAGTTGGAACAAAGAAAGACCTCAACGGTCATCGGTGAGATGAGTCCTTCGATACGTAGACGATCGTTTAAAACAAAGGGGTCATCCTGGATGGTAAAACTTGATAAAAGTACAAATAAAATATATTGTGGTATCTGTATTTTCAGTAAAGTCTTTGATAAAAGATAGGTAGGTAAGTTAGTAGCATATTCTACTTATCGTTTGTAGCATACTTCTGTAATTATAACAGAAACAATGAAGTTGAATTTTAGTAGAAATCACTAAGATAAAGTGTTGTACCACCGCCAGCTCAACGTCTACGAAGACGGTCTACCTTTATGATTTATTTATTTTTTGCGGATAATATGGGATATGACATCTCAAGCGGAAAATATTTTATGTCATATGCATACAAGCAATCCCAAATTCACAATCCCAAATTCCGCAACAGAAATATACGAAGGCGTGTCACATTACAGCCTTACCGAAGTTTTGTAATGGTAAAGACTAGACTAAACATAAGAGAGAGCACGGACGTGTAATTTCAGTTAACTACCATCGTGAGCCGGCGATGTCGCAGTCCTGCGGTTGCGTTGCGTAAACGCAGCGTTGCGTACTATGCACGCAACTGACAGGCTTGGGTACTGAAAGAACTAGGTTGAAGGAAGTTACTATGTGGATGCCTTGTTAACTTTACTAAAAGTTAGAAAAATATTGGAATGCCTAGCTATTAACATAAAAGTTGCAATACTGCACTACAGTCACAGAATATACAGCCTGTTACATAACTAACCAAAAAAAAGAATATTTTTGATTATCATCAGTCGATGAAATAATCACATCACTAGTCTAGGTCAGGTGCTACACTACCTGGCGAACAAAGTCCCCTTCGGCATACATTGCTGGTTGACTTTGTTTTTTGCATTGATGTCATACATGTAATAGCCAGCAATGTAGGCCGAACTGCGTTTCGCCGCGTCAGTAACTTCATTTGAACTTTGAGCTGTCAAAATTAGTGATGCGATGCCACGATTAAAAATAAGTGTAATTTAATCAAAAAATATTTTTTTCGTAGTTTTCAAAAACGATACTACGGCTCTAATTTTTTGTTAATTGACTCTTTGCAACGGACCTTTCCTTCCCCTTTCAGCTTTATTGGTTGTTTTGTAACACGTTGTATAATAGTACTAGGGTACAGTATCAGTGCTACAGTATCAGTCTTGATAAGTACATGGACTAGATATTTTTCTCGTTTGTCTCAGAAAATAGGAAAGAGCCAAACCAGCTTCCAGAAGCTTTCAAAAATTCAAAGCCTCAGAAGGAGGATTATGTTTTTCGAGAGTAAATGGCGGATTTTGAACGAAAAATATGACTGTGAAATCGCCGAAGTCGGGTTTTTGTTTTTTAATACATGTACTGGTTATTTGTTTTATATTTACTCAACTCAGCGCTTTCATAACACGAGCTTTTAATTTTAAATGTTTAACCAACTTTTGCATTAAAAGGTTGCCCTGAGTCACGTTTTTGAGAATATCAAAAACTGCGGTGCATTCCAAAAAGTAGAATGTTGTAGAATGGATAACGTGCGACCTTGTAACAAATTATCTTTAGCACGATATAGGTACTACACTAGTGTCTGAAACAAGATATCGTATCATGTAGGTAAGTATCCAAAGAAGTAATTACGCGAGTTGTTTATCTTACTTTTAGAAAAGGCTAGCATACCTACATATTAAAGAATTTGGAGAACCCGGAGAACCTTGTATACCTAAGCAAGCTATAGACTGCGCGTACTGTCAAACGGCAGTTGTGCAAAATGTATGAGAGAGAAGTAATAGAGGTTCAATAGTGTTATCAGTGACATTATGCTACTGATTGACATAGAGGTTGTGTTCTTACTACTGCTAACCATTCTAACTTTCTAGGTGCTTAAAATATACTCTATGAGCTTATATGAAATCGTATTCTTCTTCGAATAAATAAGTTGAGACTCTATTAACTTATTCAACCTATTATCAAAATCAAACCACGTTCGGTCGCGGAATATCCGGTATGTTTGAATATGACATCAAAGATCAGATGTCATATCGCCTACAATCTAAAAATCACCGACTGAACGTGCGTTTCGTCAAAGATAAGCTGTCAAATTGCTTATATCTAAAATTTCGCAACTGATCTACCTCACATATTGGTGTGTTTCGTTCCTATGGTAGGCTTAAAAACCAAGCGACAAATGACTGGTTTGTATGGGGAACCAGAAAGACCGAGCGTCGGTATAGTATGTGGTTCACGTTGACAGCACGCTGAGAAGCTTAGAGTTTGTATGGGATGCGGTCGGGTTTTTCTACAAGACCGCAGCGACAACGACGCCGTCAAAATTTGACGGCGTCGTTGTCACGCGTCGTTGTCGCGACGCTTGGAAAATAAGGGTACCATTAGCATTATTTTTTGTTGTTTTTTTTCGACTATAACATACCAAACAGATAATTCCTTACAAAGTTGTAACGCGACCTCTAGTTTTCTGTTAAATATAACAGAACTTTTCTTTGTTCATTTAATTAAGTAAGGTCAATGATATTTCCAGGAAATCGCAATTATTATGGTTAAAATAAACTGTAGTTAACAGTACAGTTATCAAAACAAAACAAGCAAATAAAGCGGGCTAAAACAAAAGGGTTTATCTCATTGTTTGAGATCATTTTTGCTATCAGATCGTTATCACAAACAACATCACAACTCTCATCTGGCATTTGCGTAGGTAGTAGAGCATCACTCTGACCTTAGCGGTATTAGAAGTCACAGGCATGATTTTGTAAAAAAAATAGTACTTTGATCAGTTCCAGTCCAGCTGATGCGATTTCTATGTACAATACCTATGCTAAGAGCAAATTTCTTACTACCTGTCAACGAACCATAGGCGACGTGGTTAAATTGTGCTTCATGCCTATAACGATGACAAAGCCAAATTGGTTTGTTTAGACTCTTAAGCAAAATAAACTCTAAACTTTAGATAAATTGCAGGTCAGCTTGCTTGCAGGTGCCAGACAGTTGCATTCCAGAGAAAGAAGTTAAAAAAAATTGACATGTAAGTCAGCTAGTATTTTTGTCCAGTGTTGAACGACCTTTCTCTTTCTAAATTCAGTAACAAAATTACGAGGGTGAATGCGACATCCCGAATGCAGATAATAGATATCGAGGATTTCTTTTCAGTTCCATCTATTGCAATAATTATTGCGATGGATGGAAGTTAAAGTATCTATAAAGTCAGGTCCTGTAGTGGATCTTACGAGGGTAGTAGAGAAGAGACTATGAACATCAGACATCTCTAGTCCAGATGAGCTAATTTTCATAAAATCAGCTAAACCATGCTAAACCTCTTTAATAAGAGTTGAAACCTACTAGACCGTCACATGACCTTAGCGGTACCGTCGCTGTGACACGGTTGCTGTGATCAGATCTGGCTACCGTTATGTTCATACATAATCAGCCCATATACGATGTTCACCGCAGGGCAACACTGTATTTACCCGACCGCCTCAGAAGGAGGGTTATGTTTTTTTTCCGACTACAGCAAAGCAAACAGGAGGGTGATTTTGACCGCTATGTAGGTAGGTATGTAGGTGGCTATGTAGTTGGCATTAATTTAGTCTGTTCCCTCATAATTCCTAAACTAATTATCAGATTATAAAAACTGAGGTATCATTAGAGAGTATGTACGTATGTATGTAGACAACAAAATTTAATGCTTTTTCACGGGATACAACCCGAAAGGCTGGGCTGGGGATCTTGACATATGAGGTGTCGTTAGGCTCTTCACAGGCTCACAGCATCGCGAGTGATATTGACTATATTAAAATTTCGATTCGAAAATTCAAAATGGCGGATTTTAAAGGCAAAATATAACTTTAAAATTACCGCAGTCGGGTTTTGTTCTTTAATACATCTGCTTGTTTATATATGTGACCCCTTGCCCTATGTTGGGTCGGTAAACTCGTAATGTGTTTGGGATTATAAAATGCTTCTTCTTTAAATGGATAAAATAACACTATTGGTTGATTTTATTACCATGAGTGAACGGTGGATGAGAACCATGCTTTAAAGTCCTTATCCGGGAGGTTGAACTTTAACCTTTTGCACGCCAGAGTTTTTTTACGTCGCCTCACCCCCGACGCCAAGCATAGAAAAATGTGAAGATCGGCAAGTGATGCGACAAGCAGTCAGGTGTCTTAAACAAAACAGAATTTAGGTTATAAAAATAGCAAAATTTAGACTACTTTAGTTGTCAGTGGCGTCGTATGCACGCGATCGTTTAGCAACTATAGTTGTCGTTGGCGTTCAAAAACTATTTTTAGGAGAATATTATCAAGTATTTTTTTGGAGAAAGCAGCGACCTCGGCAATTTCTTTCGGAATTCTTTACGCAAATAATTTGCTCAACAATATTGACTTCATTTCATTTATGATACAGTGTATGTACTGCCGTGTGGTTGTGGCTGTGGCTTAGAATAGCATCACCCCATGTCTTTCCCGTGGTTGTCGTAAGAAGCTATTAAAGAATTTGAGAGTCGATATGTATTGCAATTTTAGGCGACAGACTGACCTGTCTGTCATCAAAGGTAATAGGTACTTACTCACGTCTTCTGAATATCTTTCAAACTTTTGTCAGACGCGGTGTAAATGGCCATTTATGCAGCCGTTTACGCTCTGCCTACCTCACAAGGGATATAGGCGTGATATAATTATGTATGTATGTACTGAAAACGGTACGCTAGTTTGTGCGCCTGTCCTTACAAATTCCTTCAGTGTATTCGCATAACTGACCTAACCGCAACAGTTTTGTAATTGTTACTACATTTTGTATTACATAGTGTAACAGTATTGGCCTCGCCATAATATAAGCTTCCTTATTCCATAACTTCGTCTAGTTACTCTAAGCACCTTTCACTAAGGGATAAACTTTTGCGGTAATGTTTTGTAGAGTGCATGCTTACGCGATTTATGATTAACTTTTAAGAAAGTGATCTCATTGGAGAGTATATCGTGAAATTACAAACGAAAAGATTTTAATATTTCTCGCTAAATTACAATTTGTCGATTTATTGTAAGATAGGTACCTATACACGCGTATCACAATTTAACGTATCGGCGTTAGCGTTGTTTGTAATTTTACGATTACTACGATTTTTTAGCGCATGCGTTAGGAAAATGGAAATTTTCACGTTACCTATTCCCATACTGTGAAACGGTATAACAGAATTCGCCGACGCAGCGTCAACACGTTACGGGTACGAAAAAAATCGCGTCATAGGACGTCACGTGTGATCTCCACCTAGTATGTACGTCCTACCCAACTTCCTTATTTTTTACATGTCTTATGTATGATTCATCCATCCATAGGTTGGTAGGTAAGGTACTTGATACAAAAAAAGATGTAGTCCTGGCCTGGGTGTAGAGTAATTTCAGTCAAACCAATTAATTAATTACATATACATACATATTATAGTCAATAGTTGCCAAGCTATCGTTTGGTAATAATAAGTAATAACATTTGCATATCGACATTCGCACGTCATGCTCACTTCGCTACTCGCTACCTTTCAAGGCTATCAGCTCGTAATGGCATAAAAACTTGCCGATTCTAAACCTTGACGAACATCGGTAGGTAGGTAGATATTCATTAGGTGTCTAGTAAATTGGGTAATTTAAGGTTTATGGCAGCAAAAAATACTTACCTACTTAAAGGATTCGTTCCATTCTTCGTTTTAGTCCTTTCCATGGACAAACTTGCAAAGATTCAATGAGTTACTGAAAAGTGATAAAAAAACGCCGTGTGGACAGGGCCTTGAAAATAACTCCAATGATATGGCACAATTCCTTACATTCTTGATTTCTTTTTCAACAGAAGTCGATCTTAAAACAGAAAACGAAAATTCAATCGTAAAGCAAGGTTTTGAAAGAATAGAAGCGTCAATACAACCACGAAAGAACAAAGACGTCGGATGCAATAGACGCGAGGAGGAAGGTAGGTAGGTACCTACCTGGAAAATCAGGTGTAGGTGTAAATATGTATAAACACAACGTTTTGACAATGGAAGCCTCGATATAACCATGAGACGAGAGGACAAAGATCGGTAAGGCATAGAATAGGTAGGTACGGCTCCTACGTCCGTAAAAATAGAAAAATAGGTGCAAATGTAAACGCAACGTTTTGAAAATGGAAGCCTCAACTCAATACAACCACGAGAGGACAAAGATCGTTAAGGCCACAGATAATATACTAGGCAGGCATAGAGGCGAGGAGGTAGGTACGGTACGTCCGCGAAGGTCCCTGCTCCCCAGCCGCGGCAGACGCTCGCTGAGTCACGCGGCCGCGGCTTCCGCTTGATAGCAAGGTCACCGGCC